>CAEGAE010021459.1:0-13062 GCA_903067095.1 Girardinus metallicus | reverse complement strand
TATATAAAAATGTCTTGTTTAATGAGAAAAAAAATTATTTTGTTATTACTGATGAGGGCAGAGATTCCCCTCTGTGTGCAGAGAACATTCATAATAAGCAGCCCCCCATCCCCAAACCTGAAGTAATTATTGTCTCAAGATAAAAAATGGAAAGCATGGGTTATTTTTGAAGGATAAAATAAACCAGAGATAGAAATGACCTTAATATTATTTCTCTCTCCAGGCACTTCCAGTGCGAGTGCGCCATTGGAGGGTTTGATAAAAGGATTAGGTGGTCAGCTTTACATGGCTGCAGTCGAATCTGGATGTGGAGAGAGAGCTGATTGAATAATTCTTGTTTCCTTTCTGCCAGCATAGCACTCTTCTTTGGGAAAAGTAAAAATCAGCATTATGCCAGATTTGTAAATGTGCTCTGTGTGTCTGTAGATTCGCCGCTGTGTGACCAGCCGCCTGGAAATCTCAGCATGGGGAAAACCCAACACCTGTGTTTCTTCGTTGTTGTGAAACTTAACATGCTCATCTTCATTTTCCAGAATTTTAAAATATTAATTTATGGTGCTTTGCACCGCCTCATTCCTTCAGTTTTGTCACGATGAAGATAAAATTTTTAAGAGGATTGGCTGGTGGAAACAAAGTAATATATTTAAAAACAAAAAAAATCAAATATGCCCCATGCAGGTCACTGACTGAAATTAACCGAACCTGAGTGAAGTTGCTCCTCCACCTTCTTCAAATAAAACAAGATTGGTGTCAAACATTTCTGTTTGTGCCACAAAAATATTCGCTATCATTTTAAAGATATTAACAACCAGAGGTCATGAAAGGTCAACCAACGGCTTCCTCCCCACACTTTTATGAAGTCCAACAAAATTCATATCAGCGCTGAAAGTTTGTGCTGATAAAATTTTAATTTTATTGGCTTCAAACTCATACAGAAAGTTATTTTTGCTTGATTTCGTAGATGTGGGGTCGATGGTTGACCTCTGAAAACATGTTTAAAATGTTAGCGGCACAAACGAAAGGTGTTGCTGAACAAACATAGAGTTGATGGACATCTTCATCAATCCTCGTCATTATTGTGATTTGCTATTTTACTAAGGCATCTATTTGGTATTAATGTTGATGCTCAGATGTCAGTAATTTTCTGACCGTCTGCTTGTATAAAGTCATTTGACTTGGAGAAATGATCGACATAAAATGGGAAAGTAAAAAAAATGAAACCAACTTTACACCATATTCTCTGCATAAGACACTGTTAGGTCAGTGATGTCCAAAGTGTGGCCCAACGGCCATTTGTGGCCTTTGAAATGTGTTTTTTCGGACCCTGAAGAATGGTAAAAAATTTGGCAAACATGAAACAATTGATGCCCCCAAAAATTGGAAATAATCTGTTTTCTTTCAATAAGGCAACACTCCAAATCCCTTTTTATGTTTTGGATCTTTAATGGTATACAGATTTAATATTAAAAAAATGTTAACTGTTGGTAAAACTAAAAACAAAACAATAAAGTAAACACAAACTAATATTTGCATTTTTAATTTAAAGTATTTTTCTGACTATAGCCCGATGCGGCTTTTCTGTGGATTTTTCTTCAACCACCAGGGGGCTCTGTAGCAGGAAGTGAATCATTGGAAGCCAAAATTGGAAATCAAAGAAGAAAGCGCTAATTTTCATTTAGAACAAGCACATGCTAGCAGCAGGCACGACGGAGAAATGTTTTCAAACTCAAACCCCCTCATCCTGGAAACAACACGAAGAAGTTCATATGTTGCAGCTTTTAAGTTGAAGACTCTCGATCTGGAGGTGCAGGAGGGAAAAAGAGCCGCTGCACGTAAACTCGGCGCGAACAAATCCATGGTTCGGCGTTGGAGACGTAGGGCAGCGTCCTTAATAGATCCAGCAAATTTATGGAGAACCGAGAGGGCGGAGATACCAGCGGCTTATAGCCCAGTGCGGCTTATATATGTATGTTTCCAGGTTTTTTAACAAAAAACTTTGTAGATGCGGCTTAGAGTGAGGTGCGCTATATAGACCGGAAAATACGGTAATGAATTTTGAGGCTCGCCAGTAGACTGAGTTTGCCAGCTTTGGCTCCAAGTGTAAAAAGTGTTTTCACACCTGATAGTTCTGTAGACTCAGTTCAGTTGGGACCAAAGTTGCAGCATTTGTTAAATTTTCAGCTGCTGCTGTTCTCTTTCACACTGCACTGAGTTAAACTACCCAAACTAATTGAAAACCAGTTTCCCAGCTCGCCAGTGGGGGGCGCTGCACCAAGAACTACAGAAGGAATCAACACAAAAACCCCCGAAGAAGACATTGAACACAAAATGTAAACAAAAATAGAGTAGCATGAGATTTTAGCGGTTAAAGGATGTCTTAAGGTGCATTCACACCAGTCCTGTTTAGGCCGCTTTAACTGAACTCCAGTTCATTTGCGTAAAAAGTCCGGTTCATTTGCGGAATTGTGAATCGAACACTGATTCAGACCAAAAGAGCCAAATTCTGGCTCACCTTCAAATCTAAGTCTCTGTTCAGTTGAAGTGAACTCTTTAGTGTTCTGAATGCATATTTGAACTCTAAAAGCAGGAAGTGGCCTACAGCACCGGGCATTCTGGGTAAATACAACCAAGACAAACGTCCTAGTCTAGCAGTGCTAGCAGGAGAATTTTTACCAAAGACAAAAGAGAAATCCTGCAACCGCCAAAATCCATTTTTGTTTACATTTTGTGAAGAAGGAAGTTGCGCTCGGTGTCTTCAGAGGTTTTCTTTGTCGGTTCCTTCAGTAGTTCCCGGTGCAGCGCCCCCACAGGCGAGGAGGGGCACTGGGTTTTTAAAGGGTTCAGTTGGTTTGACACAGTGAAGTGAGAAAGAACCACAGCAGCTGAAAATCTAACAAATGTTGGAATTTTGGTCTCAAATCAAACCGATTCTAACAGACCATCACAACATGGTGACAGTTTGAACAAATATGTAAAAAACATATTTTATAAAAGTCACTTAATGCAGCTTTAAGCTTAAATTAACAGTAAAATGAGACGTGGGAATTCTGAGGATTTATTATAATTCCTGCTGTACCTTTAAATTAACTAAACAAACAAATCTATTTCCTTAAAGTCGCCTGACTTTAAGGGTCATCTAGAGTTCAACATCAGGCAAACGCTCCAGAAACCACATTCCGTTTTTGAATAATTTTTTTTATTCAAGCTGTTAAAATAACAAAACATTATTCATCCTCTCCTATCAGGTATCATCAGCCTTCAGAGCCGCCTGCCGTTTAAGCGCGTGACCTCAGAGTTTACTTATCATAACAGAGCTGCGACCTCCTGACCTGCAGTCATTACCGCCGTCGCCTCCAATCAGGCCGGCGCACGGCGGCGATAAAGCCTCTGGGAGGAAACGCGCTGCTGGGACAGACCGACAGCAGATTTATGTATATGTGCTGGAGAAGTGGCAGACATGCCGCGCCCCGGGGTAATTCTCACGTTCTATCGCCCCTCAGGGCCGAAGCGTGCCGACAGTTATGAGAGGAAAACCGAAAGGTGTTCGTTTGATGTAGGAATACCTGCCATGCAGGCACTGCGGATTTCTGTACGAATATGTTTTTTAAATAATGCCAATAAAAAGAGATATTAAAAACTAGAGTTGTTTGATTTGTCACCAGTTTGTTTCTTAATTACGTGAAGCAAAATAAAATGTCAAAGTTTATGACAACGGTGTTTCTCTCTTCCTCGCCACAAACACTGAAAAAACAATTCTGTTTTCTTTTCAGAAAATGTCATAACGCTCAGGCTAACGTCAGAATTCTGAGATTAAAGTCAGAATTCTCAGGAAAAAAGACAAAATTTGAGAAAAAAAAGTCAGAATTCTGAGATTAAAGTCAGAATTCTCAAAAAAAAGACAGAATTTGAGAAAAAAAAAAAGGCAGAATTCTGAGAAATTCAATCAGAATTCTGAGATTAAAGTAAAAATCCAGAAATTATGGTAAAAATTCTGAGAAAAAAAGTCAAAATTCTGAGAAATTCAATCAGAATGTTGATCTTGCTGAGGGATCTCTGCTCCTTTGTGGCGCAGTGCCTGCAGTCTGCCTGGATGTGGCGGGATTGTGACGTGATGCGTTTCACTGGCGCAGACGTCTTTCATACGTTCATAATTACAGTTTTCAGCCGTTGTGTACATTCTGATGTACAGCATCTGTTTTTTTTTCTGGAGCAGAATTATGACGCGTGTCTCACACCGATGACGTAAAAGCCGGATAAAATGCGACTTGACCGATCTGACTGCAGGTGCTTTGAAAACAATCGGATGTGAATCCGGTTTTGTACCACGTGTGGCACAGGTCGGGTTTTTAGGAGGTGAGAAGATCGGAATCGGGCCGATCAGGCTGCCGATTTGGTCAGCTTTTGAAAAATACTTTTTAATCTGTACTTCTTTAGAGAGACCAAATAAGACGGTAAAAAGTTGCTGCCATTCCAGTGATTTTAGTTTAAGAGTTAAAAGCAAAATCTAAAAGAACAAAACGAGGAAAATGAACTAAATTTAACTTACAACTGTTTATGAGGAGTCATTTTGGACACAGCCAGGAAAACTCAAGCAAATCAGAAACCACTGCTGCCTGTTAAACCTCCATAAAGTTTATTCTAATACAGTTTGGCTTGCAGTGACTTTATCTGGCAACTGAACTGATTTAACCACAAATTATCTTGGATATGAACGAGCGGCTGCCAAACAATCCAGCAGGATCTCATCGCTCTAACTTTTCTCTTTCTGACCTGATTGTTTGTTTTTCCAAGCTGCTTCAGAAATGCATCAGATGGAAGGAATTACAGTTAAATGGCATCACAGCTCGTAATAAATACACGTTTGCTCACCTGGTTATTTAAAATGATCTGCTATGAGTCCAAACTTTAAGCATTTAGCTGACATGACACGATGTCTGGACTCATACCAATTACCAAAACTGAATTTGACCAATTTTTGGAAAAATATAAAAAGGAGCAGACAATTTTATGGATTATCTTTTTGAATGCAGCAGGAAATTAAGGAATTCAAAGATTATGTGTTTCTGTTTCTGTCTGCATTCACTTCATCTGATTTTATGCACTGAAAAAGTAAATCTATGTTCACGCTGTTAACTAAATATTGTGGCAGTTTTTGGTTTTAATGCATTTAATAAATAGATAATTAAAGCTTTTTGTTTGTGACCTGTAAATACAGACTTTATGAAAACAGAAATGACTGAATAAAATCTCTGGATGATTGAAAATCATGTCTTACTTTTAAATTTATTCAAATATAATCTGTTCACAGAAATTTACATCTGTTGGCCTGAGTTTGTAAAACCCTAAGAGAAATTTGAAACACACATCATAACTAAAAAGATGATGTATTAATGAAGTAAACATATTTTCTTTCTTTGTGCTTTGAGGTTTTGGTCAATTTGAAAACTACATAATATAAGTTTACAAGGTCAATTCTGAATTTTTACTTAAACTCAGCACTTTATCAGCATTTCATGTGATTTCAGAATTAAAATGAGAATTAAATTCTCTTAATGTACGACATTTATCACTGATGAAAGTTTTTCGACGATAAAAAAAAACACCTTTTTTAAAACAAAAATATTTTTGATTGTGAAATTTTGACTTAAACTTTACATATTATCAGCATTTTATGTGATTTGTGAATTAAAATGCAAATTAAAAACACCTTTCATCTGTTTCCTTTAAAAAAAAAATCTCCTTAAATGGCAACATTTAGTGCTGATGAAAGTTCCTTATGGTGGCTAACTCCGGCTTTAAACCGAAAGAACAAACAAAGCACAAGAAGAACAAAGTCCTGATGAAACCAGAGACACATGAACCATTTCCATACGGTGGGAACGAACACGTCATGTCAAAGAGCCACAGGAGCACCACGCCTCCATAATGGGTCACTCTGGGAAATGATTGGTCGGGGAAATTATCCCGACAGGAGGTCAAAACATGACTTAGCACATTTCACATTACATCTGCAGTCTAATTCTAATTAGTTGGACGATTGCAAGAAAATGCAAAAGTCCAACTTTGACTCAAAAACACAAAAACTAAAACTTCATTCCTCCCTCCTTATCTCCCACAGTCTGCCTCCTGAGTTCATAATAAATAATAATAATAATAATAATAATAATAAAAATCCCCGTCTGTCCCTGAAGTATCCCATTGTCATTCCTAATCAGTGCTGAGAATCACAAACTTTTCCTCCTCCATTCAGCTCTGGCTGCTCATGCAGCTCCCAGAAGGCATTGCCTTTCAAACTCTTCCTCTCTGTCGCGCCCAACAAAACAAAACAAAAAAAATCAAACAACCGGCGGGGAAGACAAAAGAAGAAGTGTCCAGAAATACCTGGTGTGTGCCCAGAGGAAGGCTCCCTCCCGCCCGGCCCGGCCGGTGGGCCGGTGGGCCGCCGCCCGCCCGGCCGGCCAGATGAACAGATATTCCCCTGTCCTCCTCCCAGCCTGCCTCCTCTCTCGCCGTGCGGCGCGGAGTGACTGCTCGCAGCCCGCCTGGCATATCTAATTAGAGCCGGGCTGCTGCTGCTGCTGCCACTATCGGCCACAGGATCTACCTCTCCAATCTCTCCTGACTCAATCTTCCCCATCTCTGATTTTCTTTTATATTTATGCTGGAATATTTAATTGTAGACAAAAGGTTACTCCGGGCTCCATTCACTGCGCACAGGCAGAATAATCTCCTTTAAAAGGCTTGACATTTCAGGCTTTTCAAAAGGGGCTGAAAAAAAATTATATCCCCGCTTTTGTTAATCAATGAAGTAGAACTCCTCCGAACAAAAGAATTAAATTGCTTGGTTGGGTTAATAAAACACGCAGAAATAGCTGCTTCCTGCGGGCTCTTGTGCTTGCCACGGGCTCCCCCCCCCCCCCCATACATGCAACCAGCACTGTAATTCCATATGATTTGAGGGGCAAAACTCTTATTTCTCCTCTCAGTTGGCTTTTTAAATCCCTCTGGCTGATTGGCTGGCAGCGCATTTAGGTCTGACTTCCACCGAGGAGAGCAGAGCGGCGACTCCACTGCAATTTACAATTTCTATACTGCCTCTGCCTGGAAAAACACATTGTAATTATGCAAATGATAGGGGCAATAATTAGGCCCTTCACTGTCCTATTGTGTCAGCTGCAGCCGCATGTTCCGGGTCTGCGCAGGGGATTCTGGGTAAAACCATGCAACAGCAGAGAGTTAAGGTGCAGCTCCTGGCAATGACATGGGCGGCATGGGCAACCGCCCAGGGCGGCATGTTGTGGGGCGAGGGGGCCCCGACTTTAATCCCAGACTTCTACATTTAATCTCAGAATTGTGACTTCTTTCTGAGATTAAAGTCAGATTTCAAACTTCAATCTCAAAATTCTGACTTTAATCACATAATTTTTACTTTAATCTGAGAATTCTGACTTTTTTTTCCTGGGAATTTTGTGTCCATCCATGTCAAAATTCAAATAAATTTTGACATAGATGAATTTTTAGGAAGGTCAATTAAAAATAATTAAAACTGTTTCTTCCTTGTGATAGGATCTGTAAACCTGCACTCGTCCATGCCCCAAATTTATTTGGTAGATTTGAGTTTTAGGACAAGATTTTCCTGATGGTGAAAAAAAACATTTAAACAATTCTGATTCTGAGAAAAAAGAAAAAAAAAAAAGCAGAAATCTGAAATTCAAGTCTAAGTTCTGAGAAAAAGAAAGCGAAATGATTATTTCTTTCTTTTTTGAAGAAGGTGGCCCTAATCCTTTTAGTGGTCACTGTAAAACAAGGTCATTTTAATTTTAATCTCAGAAGACTAAAGTCAAAATCCTGAGAATTAGTGAGTCTATTTGTCTTTTGTACCATTCGCACTGGAAATCCTTAACCCTGATCTAGCATACAGTACATGTGGATTGTCTGCCGTAAGTATTATTTTCATGTTTTGTTTTGTTTTGCGTGAAAAAAAAAAGGAGAAGAGTTTCTCCTGCCTGGCTTTGTTAGTCATGTTATGAAATTAAAGAAAATTTTAGTCTTAAAAATATTATTATTTGTACACAACTCTACATTTCTCTCTGTCTGACGACATAATTTTTAAATTTTAAATGAAATGATCTGATCTTACTCAGAACTTGAGAAGCTTTTGTATGGAATATTTTTTTTTTCATTTCTTGTACCTTTTACTCTTACTTGAGTACAACTTTTCCGTCCTCCACCCACCTCCGTTAATTTCTCACTTAATTTAAATGTACACTGTGTTGTGAGGTGAGTGGAAACCACAGAAACAAGCAGATGTCTTCAACTGCTTCAGCTGTCGAAGGGGAATGTGATTTTACGACACTTCTCAACCGTTTGCGGCATAAACACATGGACGCCTGCGGTTAGCTCCGAGAACATGAGAGGTCAAAAGTTATGATCCTAATCTGCGAAATAAACGGGACATAACACTGAGACATGGTAGGTCCGACCTGATATTTATCATCGAGTGTGACATTGATGTATAAAATGTGTTCCGGGTTCTGAAAATGACCGGAAAACGTTGAATTCAACAGCTAAGCTAACATTAGCTTCCCTCTCTGTGACCTAACAGCATATCATCAAACGCAGCTAATAAGTTATTTACTGCTTTAATCAGCCAGTTTAGCGATTTTACTGAGGCAAATGGGTTGCAAACATCTGAATAAAACATAAAGAGGCTTCGCTGGTCTTTGTTAACGTGTGGAGCAGCTGATGAGAGGAAGACTCACGGTTTTCCCCTGGTTTCTTCTTCGTGTGTCCCTGCAGGCCGGCTCCATGGTGGCAGTGGGACTGGCTCTGGCAGCTGCTGGGTTTGCAGGTAAAACCTGGAGCCCTGCAGCTCTAAGCAGTTTCATGTCTCACGTTTCATCTGTCCGGACTGCTTCAGTGAAAACTGAACTTACTTCAAAAGAAACTGTTCAGTTAATCATCATAAATCACAAGTTAAAGTCTCTTAAGAACCGAAGAGGAGACTAACTATAAAATGTAGAAAAAATCTTCTCTATTTTCCGTCATAAAGTGCATAATGCGAAGTATCAGGATCATTGTAGATAAAAATGTAAAAAGTTGACCATTGATCAGTAAAGTTCCCTTAAAAACTCAAAGTTCAAGACTAATTTCACACATTCACAAGAAAAATGCGGACATTCGCGGATCTCAAAACGTCAAAAAATATTTCACGATTAAAGGCATAAACTAATATTAAAACAAACATATTGTCAAAAAGTCATAAATGTGCATGAAAAACTCAATTTTCTGACACAATAAAGTGACACATTTTCAACACAGAAAGCCAGAAATCTTAAGAATTAAACAGCAAATTTATATTTATAAATGTTTTGGGATATTTTGAGTAGATATGGCAGATTCGCCAAAAAGAAAAAAAAAAAAAAAAAAAAAAACATGGCAGCTCGGCGTGTGCTCCTGGGAAATGTAGTTCTGATGCAATGAAGGAACCTGAGGAATAATAATGTTGTGAGCGAACATTGCTTTGCAAATTCACTGATGTAACTTTTAAACTTGGTGGTACCAGGTTTTATTAGAGATCCAACATTTCTTTCAGGTTCTGGACATCACATTTTCACGATAAAGGAAACCTAAATGTATCCATGTCAACCAGTTTAAGTCCGAACACTTTTGACCCAGTTTACTGTTGAATCAGTGCACTCTGCAAAGTTAGCAGCAGAGTTTGGTAGTAGCTAGTTTTTGAAAATAAAATCACTTTTAGGAGTATTTTTTACTATGCTGTACTTTTTACATTTACTTGAGTCATTTTATTTTGAAGTGTTTCTACTCTTGAGTCAAGTTTCATTTTTTTTCTACCCACTGAATAAAAAAAACAAACATGTTTTAACTGAAAACATGTTTGTTTTTAGACGCACACCTGCAGTTTCTGTTAAAGTTTCATAAATTTTTTATTGAAAAAAATTGATTTAGGAAAATTTTATTTAGCCTGATTTTATTTTTTGTTGCTTATATGAATTATTGACATTTCCGTCCTTAAAATACCAAAAATTTCTGCTTAACTTTATATTTTAGTCCGGTTGACGATGTAATTTTTAAATATTAAATGATTGATAATTTGATCAGTTACTCAATACCTTTTGCCAAATACTTTTTTTACTCTTGAGTAATTTCTTTTACTTTTAGTTGAGTAAACACATGTTGAAGTATTTCTACTCAGAGTATGGTTTTTGGGAACTCTGCCCCCTCTGGTCAGCAGTAAGAACTGCATGTTTTCCCGGCAGGTCGCTACGCCATGCAGGCCATGAAACAAATGGAGCCACAGGTGAAACAGGCCCTGCAGAGTTTTCCCAAGACGGTAATTAAAAAATAAAACTAAAAGTTTTTATTTATCATCTTGTGAAGCCAACGGTGGCAGCCTTTTACCAGTCAGCGTTTTGTTTTCTGCTGCTTCAGGCCTTTGGAGGAGGATACTACAGAGGCGGGTTTGAACCAAAGATGACAAAGAGAGAAGCTGCTCTTATTTTAGGTGTCAGGTATGTGAAATTTGCATAACGCGTCTCCTTTATGCCAGTTATTTGCACTGTGTTCTCATCCAGCCGCTTGTGAGAATGATCATTTCTTGTGCAATGTCTCTTTTTCAGCCCCACAGCCAACAAGAATAAGATCCGAGAAGCCCATAGAAAGCTGATGGTGCTGAACCATCCAGACAGAGGTACGGCTCTGCACCCCGAGTCCTTCACTAAAACCTGAACTTTTGCTGCCAGTAAAACCGAATGTGTGTTTTTGTCACAGGTGGTTCTCCGTACATCGCTGCAAAAATAAACGAAGCAAAGGACTTGATGGACGGCCAAGCCAGGCAACAGAGCTGACCATCAGGGCGAAACAAAATAAAGTTAATGTCACGCTGCTTTTTTACACGCCGTTTCATGGACTGAGTTAAGGAAGCACTTGATTTTTTTTTTTTTTCTGATTCTTCCCAAATAAAATCAAATCACAAAACAATAACTGTGTTTAGGAAAGTGTCATTTTTTTTTACACTTGATAAACGTCTAAAATATTTCTGGATATTTATTGAATTAGTTTTGGTCTCTAAGTTAAGCAAGTAAAAGTTTATTTATACAACAAGTTTTCACAAAACTTAATGCCTTTTTTGGTTGATAAATTAATTAATTTGAGAACTGTATTTTGTATTCACTTTTTAATATAAAAATTTGAATTATTTGGGATTAATAAGGCTCAAAAATGTTAAAATATTTAGATGCAACATCAAAACAAACCGAGCAAAACCTCTAAGGGAGAAAATACTTTTTCACAACCTTGTATTTAGAGCAAAATACAACATAACTCCAGTCCAAAAATGAACAATTCCTGCAAAATTGCACAAAAAAAAACCCCCCAAAATATTCACACAGATTGACGTGTTTCTGCAGTAATATGAGCACAAGGTGAACTAGATAAATCAGACATTTGGGTTCAGATCTACATAGAAGATCAAGTTTATTTAGGAACTACCTGCGTACAAAACATATTGCACATCAACCAACCAGACAATCCTTAAAAAAGAAACATTTTACTGTAGTTGACCCAACAAAAACTCTTGGGATGTCACAACTGTCAGTAGTCCAAATCGTAGATGGATGTATGAAAACCTCTGGATATCACGTTTTAGTGTCAAGAAAAAGAAGAGTGTCTTTATTTATTTTTTTTTGTATGTTTTTTTAAATACTGTACACTTTTTAAAAAATAAATAATCCAAATAAACCTTCCTCAGAGGAACAGTCGTGACCAGTTTCCACCAGCCAGTGTGGAAGAACCATGAAAAGACCGTCGCCGCTCTGCTTCGGTTTTCTGCAACATCCCAACATCGGATTAATCCAGTTGTTGTTTTTTACAGTTTTCTGAAGTTCTCGGTGTCGATCAAATAAAAGGTTGGGCGGCGAGACGTTCCCAGAAAACCAGCAAGGCGACGGCTTTCAGACTCGACTACAATCAGCTTTAAGAGTAAAAGGTTACGCTTCAGTGCAAACAAAACAACTCTTCTTGTTTCTTTTCCAGATATGCAGTAATAACATCTCTCCTATGATCCAAGTGGTTGCATATTAAAGAACAGGAAGCAGCTAAAAGTCAAAAAAAAAATCCTCCAGATACACTTAAAGGATCACCGAATCCCCCTCCCAACGACTTTAAGAGCAGAGACACCTGATTTGAAAAGAAGGCTCTGAAACCCCTCAGCATTTCGCACGCCGACTCACCCGGACTGGTTCCACTGGTGGCAGGCGACCCGGACTGGTTCCACTGGTGGCAGGTGAGGGGAGGAGGGATTCCAGATGGAGCGCAGAGCCAGGCAGCAACTTGTTGAGTCTACTCTCAAGGCACGACAGCTGATCACAAGTACGTCACACTTGGGTTTTTCAGCAAACCTTCTGCACTCTGCAGAACATTTAACTCGATGCACAAAACGTCCCAAAAATAAATGATTCCGCTACGTTCACCTGATAGAAGGCAGACTACGACATTATGAACCAGGAAAACGGCTGCATCCTCACCACAGTATCTGATTAAAATCCCTGTCTGCATTATGTAAATACTGCATTCGGTCCGAGCTCTAAGACGAAGAGAGGACTAACAGTGCAGCTCTAGGTGTGTGTGTGTGTGTGTGACTATCTTTGGCAAGCTCATACTGGAAGAAGTATTGAAAAGAAAATGAACAGAAGCAGAGATAAACATGTAAAGGTCGGGGTTCGGAGCGTTAAAAGGTTTGCTGCAGAACGGGTTTCAAATATTAAGTAAAAAAAACAAACAAAAAAAAAAAACAGTGCTTGTTGTGTTTAGATGTTAACATTTGACGCCGACATGAAGATCCAATCAAATGTCGTCAATATTTGAAACCACTTCCTCTGCTGGGGTCGAACTAGGAGAGTCCGTTCACGACGGGTTGTGGGCTGGAGGAGACTTTCGGGGCGGAGACGTCGGACACGTCGTCGTTGGAGCCGTTGGTGGCCGCCGGAGCCGACTGTGGGCCGAGCTCAGCAATGACCTCCGCCTGACCCTGAAGACACAGAA
>CAEGAE010021458.1:0-94570 GCA_903067095.1 Girardinus metallicus | reverse complement strand
CTGCTCCCTTTTCCCACGCTGCAAACTCATAACCCATGAAGTAAAATTTCGCCTTTTTTATAATTTACACCCCCCCCCCCCCCCCCCCCCCCAAAAAAAAAAAAACCTAACATAACGTAAACGTCATCAGATGTTATCTGGTTTGCAAAAATGCAGATGACCCACTTTTGGAGAGGTAGAAGATGCCTGCTGCTTTTGATGGCTCTGTTAAGATAGAAAATGTTCTGATTTCATTTCGCACAAGAACAGACAACTTTATGATTAAGATAAGACGATTCAAATGCAGTGGTTCTGAAAATAAGTTGTTTTTTTTTTTTTTACCCATTAGGGAGGTGCAGAGTTGGTGAGCAAGCATACTTCTTCCAGAGGAGTTAAAATGTCAGTATTAGGGGTTAGGTTTGGCTTTTCTGTAAATTTTTTTTAGCCTGAATCCATGGTTTTAATAGTTTTCAACTTTTTATTGTTTTAAGAAAAGAGACAATGCTATTTAGAAGTTAATTAACTATTATTTAGTATTAGAGTTGCAAGTTATCAGTTAATTAAGTTAATCTAGAGTTGACAGTTTATCAATATAATAATGATTTGATAAGTGGCCATTTTCTTACAAACGTTAGTTTCATTTTTTACCGTCTTTCCATATCACAAAGGGCTAATTATTCTTAATCTGTGAATTTAAAAAGGAAGCTCGTCATCATATTTTAACAATTATTTTGTGTCAACTGTATTAAATTCAGTCTGTATTTAATACAACTTTGTCACAATATTAAACTTAGACATTTATAAAATATAGCAAAATAGAAAACTCAGTTTACTGAATAGAAAAATAAAAGATGAAAAGAACAATAAGTGAAACACTTAATCCCTCATTAACAGAGAGATGTTCAGGACTGCAGATTTTGGTTGCATGCTCTGAAGCCTGATCCTGTTAACACGGCTGCTGGCCAGAACTTGGACCAAATACAAATCACAAGTTTCCAGATGTGACCAAGGGACCTGGAGAGAGATAGGAGAGTTTCTGACTTGATCTAGCTCGTGTAATCACTCAGGACACAGACAACTGGAGGTAGTAGGGGTGTGTGTGTGTGTGTGTGTGTATGTTGTCGCTTACATAGTGGTCTAGTGGCCTGCAGCTCTGTTTCCTGTGTTCCCTGCTCTCTGTAAACAGGAACTAGATCTTTGTCTTTCTGTCTGTTACTCTGTCCTTTCATCTTTCCTCTCTATGTCCTTTGTTGCCTAATTCTTCCTCTTCCTCTGCTGCCTCCATTTTCTTCTGCATATTGTAAATCTGCAGACCCACAAGCACACAGCAAATGTTTTACCATGCAAAGTAGGACTGCACGGTATTAGAAAAGCATGTCAATTATTGCTGACTACTGCAATGACTGTATCGGTTGTGATAAAACTCACATTTTCCTCCCTTTTCTGTTTCTCTTCTGCCATTATAACACTCTCTGTGTGCTTTAGCATCTCAACTACTATAATCTAAATTCTGTGTGGGCAGCGAGAGCAGTGAAGGTCTGTCTAGGTGTGTGTGTGAGTTTGTGTCTATATTATGTCTGGCTTCAAGTCAATAGGTAATTTATTTCTTTTCTTTATAAAAAAATTAATAGCTCAAACTAGCTTTCAATTATTAATTGGATCTGATCAGTGATCTGCTGGTGAAAACATTTGATTTTCAATTCCATTATATATTACCTACATAAAAAAATCTGACTATAAACACATTTTAACAACTGCAGATATTTTGAATTGTTTGAGTTTAATAAAAAAAAATGAGAAATCAGTAGATCAATGCAAATTTATTTGATGATTTTGATTATGGCATTTGACAAAATGCAATGTTTATTGCTTGTGTCATAATTTGTTACTGTATTATGTTTTTATTGCATAAGGTACTTTGAACTGCCATGTTGCTATGCAAATGGACTTGACTCGATAAATCAACATCAGCCGGTTAGAGCTCAAAGAAACCCGAAATCGGAATGAGTCAGGAGTTTCTTCGTGTTGCATCCCCACTTTAAGTAACTTCAGTCTTACAAGAGTTTAAGACTGACGTTACACATGAATGAAATAGTAGTTAGTTGATGCTTCTTGTGTTGTTATTTTACTCCATCTCCAGATATATTTTTACCTCTGTGCAAATGTGTGAGACCGTATCATATGAGAATGTCAGTCTCATGTGATGCATATAAATATGTATCACATGAAAGTCAGTCAATCAGTCACATGAGCTAACGGTGTCCAGAAACAGTTGGTGAGTAATATCTTTCCAGGTCAGATGGGATTTTGCTAAATGCTTTTATGTGGTTGAGTATTATTTGCAAAACAGAAACTGCCCTCTGGCTAGCTTATAAAAGTGTTTGCTTTGCTTGTAAAGGATTTTCTAAACGCCACCCTGCCTTGCTTGCATCTTTTAAAAACAAAAGTCTATTATGGAGTGTCCATTGAGACACAACCAGCTGCTTCGTGTGTGTTTTCTATACACACTATTCCTGGTATTCCTGTTTTCCTACTCGGGCTTCCCCTGGAAATCTGTCAGAAATGGTGAGCTATGACTACAGTTGCCTGTAATAGTGTTGTTGTCATCTTTTGTTGCCTTTCCTCCAATGTCTGTTTCGCATGAATTTCAGTCGTGTGTTCGTGCATGTGTGTGCGTACGTGCGGGGGTGTGCGTAGTGCTACAGCCTCTGCATCACCTTCCTTTACTCCAGAACTGTAGGCAGGAGGGCTTTTGCAGAGCAGGAGGTTGACTGAAAGAGAAGAGGAACCAGTTGGACCAAGGTTGGCGCAGCGCTGTTTGTTGTTGCAAATACAAAAGATGTCATCTTTGGACTCCTTCTGTTACAACATAAGCTACAAACAGAGTCACATAACACATACAGAGATCTTGGCTGGGAACCAAACACTCACACGTTGCAAACAGTTCATTGCTCAGAGAATGTAAAGCTTTAATATAGCTCCCATGTGGCTTTTCCTGTGAAACAGTTTGGATAAAGCCTTGGGCTCGACTGATTGCTCAGAGGGTTCACTCTGAGCTCCACGAATTGGGAAAGATTAATTTGACTACTTGTTTGGGTTTAGTTCTACCCATCCTAAATTCAGATGGTCCAGAACAAAGTCTTCTAACCGTACGCAGAATCAGACAGGCTTTGTAGCACCTCTACATTTACAAGGCAGTTTTGCCTTTAAAGGTACTAATAGTAAAGCATGCTATAATTTTTGTCCAGGGTGGTTGATTTTTTTGCGTAAAGAAAGGAATGATTTTCTTTTTCATTTGTCTGCCAGTGAACCCCTCCTTATTACTGCATTTGTTTTTCTGCCTCAGTCATTGGCCTCTTGGATTCATGACAGGAACTATGTGGACCCAGAGTGAATGAAAAGAAGAGGAGATTGTTGGACTTTTGGATTATTAATAGGGGCCGTTATGTAAAACTGAGATTGAAGCAACAGTAGGAGGTGGTTAGAGCCGCCGTTTTGATTTACTTACGTTCTTAGTGTATAGCTGAACAACTCTGAAGAAAGGAGAAGTGAGGATGTTTAAAAAAAGGTATAGTTCTGAAAAATAAAGACCAAAAGAGATCATTTTAGTCCAACAATGTTTTGTGTTTAAATGTGATTTTTATTATATGCCGTATCTATATCTCATGATCTTATGGGACTATTGTTCATGAGCTTGTCCATTGTTTTGTCGGAGTCAGCCAACTGAAGTGGAAAGCCAGGCCTTCAAACTGTGTGTCATAGTATTTTGGATACTTGTTAGAAAAAGTTAAAGTGACTGAGAAAATTTTGCCATGTGACGAAGCTTCTCATTGGTGCTTTAGTATAGGAGGGGAAATACATAATATATTGCAACTGACTGCTTGAATGCAATATAGGGTAATATTTCATGTATGATGCATCTCTGACTGGAAGTTTGTGCCTTTGCTGCATTGCTTGATAGAAACTTAATTAAACACAGGTGGAAAAATGTCTTATTATTAAGAATGAATTTAATTTAAAGTTTCATTTCCTTAACGGTAGCTTAAGCAAAGAGCTATGGAACCGTATACGTTTCCTCTTCTCTGCTCTTCGCAGTCTTTGTGCCTGTGGTGACATTTCACACTCCTACAGCATGAGATAAGTTAGAAATGAGGACAGGAAGAGGTTTACAGTGCAGACAAAGCAAAGACACAGATGATTTGCTATTTGTGCTTCAGTGTTAGGCATGGCTCTGTAGGTTTATTTTGTGTCTGTCTTGGGAATTTCAAGAGTATTTCTAGAAGCTTTTACTCGTTTTTCTTCCAATTTGCAGATGGATTACGTTTCACTGTGTTTTCGTGAAGGTTTCTGCAGACGGCAGAGGGTTGAAAAGAAAGACGACTGTAGAAGCACGATTGAGAAAAAGACAAAGTTAGATAAGAAGTGATGAGTCACCCAGGATGAAAGAGACTGACACCTTCGGTGGTCAGAATCCTTCATGAACTGATGCAAACCTGCACTGTAGCACATCCTTCTTACTGCCACTATTGCAGGAGTGTGTAAGCTGGCAGGAAGAGATTTATGCTATGGCTGCTCTTGTAATACAAATCTAATACACTCTTACTGTACGCAGGCAGTATGAAGTCCCAGTGGACCAGGATGAAGACTTGGCTTTAAAGTAGGCCAGAGGCCAGAATTAAGGCTACAGAGATGCACATACACATAAACCCATGCTGAATTATTCTCACTCTCATCTCATCTCGGTGGATTTTACCAAAATAGCAGATTAATCCGGTGAAGTGAGCAGCTCTGGGAATTTATCAACAGTCTATCCATATTTCTGTCCACCACTACCTCCTTTTGACATTCAATGTGCATTTTTCTGTTCCTTCTTAAAGCCGTCCAAATGTCTCCAGTTTGGTTTGACCTTTGGATGGTTGTAGAACAATTGAGAATGATGCATTTATGAGAAGACCCTGAGTTTAACTGGCAATATATGACTTTGCAAAGTCAGTATTTAGACATTTTTGAGTGAAAGATGATGGATGAAAGTCTGAAGTGCTGATATATGGAAATGTAGTTGGGGACATTAAGGTGAATAATATGGTTTGGTGCACTGTATGTGTGAAACACTTTACACAACGCCTCTTGTCATGAACTGTGTTACTCTTTTAAGAAATATTTCCTCCCGTACGGTTTAGAGATTACAAGAGTGTTAACTTTATTTCTTCCCAGCATATCTGCTATTTTCTAACATCCTCAGTGAAGCAAATGTTTATTTTCTGTCTGGCTCTCTTTTGTCTGTTTAAGGAGCATGTTTGAGTGACACGTGAAAGAGGAAGTGGGATCCCTGAGGCTCCGGCCCTCTCTGCCGGCGGAGCGCCCTGCACATCTGGCCAGAGGCCCTCGAGTCACTAGGACAGGTAGGAGTTTCACAACAACTGAACAATGGGATCAAACTCTAATTTCTCTACTGTGGTGAATACTTACAGGCATTATAAGCTGAAATTTGTGGTTATATGCAGTGACAGGCTAAAAGTAATGATTAAAATTAAATTACTCAGAATTAGATAATGAGATAATTAGATAATCGTTTTAGTTTTATAGAGGATGTTTTGCTCAGACATGTATACTAGGGATGAAATTCCACAAATTTAATGAAATATTAGCTATTATTTTTGCGTTTTGTTTATTTAGCATACAAAATAAAAGTCCCTGCAGTTAAAACTGTAAAACATAAAAAGAGAAGAAAAGTATTTAAGATTCTCCATTTACAAATGAGGTACTTTAAAGATCAGATGTAGCTAATGAGCATTTTGTCAAGCTATTATTAAATATTCATATTTTTCTTTGGTATGTGCTGATGTTACAATTCTTAATATAAAGGGAAAACATTGTCAAAAATGTGCTTCATGTTGCAAGGTTTCTGCAAGGCCTTCAAGAGTCCCACATTTTAAACAGCAGATCTTGAATTAAATCTGTGCTTTTGTTCTTTCATTGCTTCTCCTGTCTTTTTGCTCTGCCATTTGTAGTTCTGGGAGAGGAGTTTAAGAGGTATTACACTGACAAAACTACAATCCTTTTATTGCAGGGAAGCAATAAACCCAGTTAAATTCAACTTTCCACACAAACCTGCAAAACATTTCTTCTCCTGAAACTCGCTTTGTGGGTGTTTTGGCAAATTAAATCCAAACATGTTGGTTGTTTTATTATCTTAACAGCTCTTTTGCCATGGAGGAGTATGTTTTTAGCCATGGCTTGAAACTGGTTTTGATATTTGGCTGTTACTGGTCGTCAGCACATCAGAAGTAAACTTAACATAATAGGTGTTCAACATAGTTATGTTAGGTGCAAAAGTGTTCAACGCAGTTGGCAAACAACTTCAATTTCACAATAACTTGGTAGTGGTAATATTGCTTTAAATATTTAGCTTTTCATTCAACAGTTCTTTCTAGACAAAAATAAATCACCAACAAAACCACTGCAAAATGTAAACTTTTTTCAAATCATTACTCTTTTTGTTTCTAAAAGATTTAATTAATCCTAAATCTTGGCCTTTCCTCCCTTTTTGACATCTTTGCCTAACAGGTAACAAAAATAAAGTCAAATACCGTTGAGCAGTAAGTTGGCTGTAGCAACGCCACCAAGGATTTATGTAAATTATCCTGTTTTATTTTGAAATGTGATTCCAAGTCCCGTTTTCTGCTGTCGTGAAACCACTGCATGATTGATTAAACACTGGGTTATCAGATTACTGTCATTACCTCTGTCTGGAGCATACTGCTGATCAGCACTGCCTGTGGACTAACAATAGTTTAGTTTAATAAAACTATGTTTAAGAAATCTGGAGGAAATCTCGAAACACTTTGGAAATATTTCTCAGGGCAGAGAAAGCATTACTTGTTGTTCTATTTTCTTTACTCTTCTTTACTTTAAATGGCTTAAAAACATCAGATAGTAAAAATTCTTCTCCTAACATCTGTGTTTTATTAAGCGTTACAACCTTTGTTAGCATTAAGTATTACCTGGCTGCATGTTATGCCATGGGAAACGCGTTTTGAGTTTTTGATTGGATAATCCCGACAAGGGAAAGAAACTGTGACAGTAAACATGTGAAGGTATCGATGGACGGCTCTGTGTTGGAACTTGTTCCTGCATCAAGAGTTATGAGTAATGCTGTTAATTTGCCAACCCGTAGCACTGATGTCATAGATAAACACCGGGTGTTTTGGACTTTCTGAACAAACTGTAGTTATGAGCTAACAGTATTATTAAAGCTATCAGATGTGGTCCTGCCGTCTTCCTGTTGTCAACACTTAAACAGTTCTCTGCTCTGTAATTTACATCTAATTTGGGTGAAACATTTGAACTGCCTCTTTCCATGTGTTGATCTCTTAAAGTACCTGTCTTTCCTTTTGTTGCACCCAGCCCTAAAAACCTCATTCTGAGTCATTGCTCCTAGTAATTTTACTAATGAGCTCCAAAGCAAACGCTAAGTATGCTATCAGTTTTATTCTTGCTAACTACTAACTTAACCATTTGGATTCTTATGAATCCAAATTCCATTAATATTTCAAACAAATAAGAAAAACCTGTCATCATTTTTCAATGTTTCAGTTAATAAAACTAATTATAACATCAGATAAAGACAACCTGAATAAACTTTTGTTGGAAAAGTTATCTGAAAAAAAAAAACTGGCCCCATGTGAAAAAGTAAAAGTCTTGCTTCCACACATAGTCGGGATAATTGTTGACCTGTTGCATTGTAACAAGAAATCACTAAAATAGAATCAAGCTGTTTAAGAACAGATGAAAAAAAAAAAGTCACTGACATTTGTTGGTCTATTAAGTGAACAAAGAATAAAATAATTCAAAATAATCCCATGTGTATTCTAAAAGTCACAAAAAGTGCACAGGACAACATAAAGAACTGCTGGTTTCCCTTGGCTCAATAAGAAAGATCATCTGCAGAAAAGGCCCATCCTACATTTACCTAAAAACTGCTTGATTATCGCTAAGACTTGAGGGGAAACATTCTGTGCACTCGTGAGACTAAAGTGTATCTTTTTAGGTAGTTTTTTTCACATTATGCCTCATGTGAAAAGCCAGTGTGATGGTTGTAGTGTGATGGTTGGGGACACGTTTGGGCTTCAGAACCTAGAAGATTTGCCTCAGTTGATGGAGCCATAAATCCTGCTCAGAAAATCCCAAATGAGAATGGTTGTTCTGCAACCTCATATTACCTGTATTTAACCAGGAAGTCCCGCTGAGATTAATAATCTCACTTTCAGGGGAGACTTGGAAAGGTAGCATCCACACAAACAAAGTCTTAAATCCAACTGAGATGATGTGGTATGACCTTAACCGGCCAGTCATTCTAAAAATCCCTCCAACATAACTAAACAAAAAGCAGTGGGGCAAAATTTCCACACATCAATGCCAGTTATCACACTCACTTTATTGGGATTGCTGCGGCCAAGAGTGGCACACCCAGTTATTAGGTTATGTGTGCAATTGCTTTTCCACACTGGACCAGGTTGGTTAGGATAGCATTTTGCCCCTTGATAAATAAAATGTTTTTCTTTCCTCATTTATTGAGAAAAGAAAATGTTGTTGTGGTGCCTTAGCCTTTCAAGCCTTGCCTGCTTGTTGTGAGCTGCTATAGTAATAGAGTGGAACAACAGTCAAACATGTAATGTCTGCCATGTAACTCTCCTGGGCAAAAACAGTTTAGGCTGTATGTGTTGGGGTTTGATCAGTATGTGTGAGTTTGTGCTAATAGTGCTTAAGAGATGCCTTCACCGTGGGTTGATGGTGTCTGATTTACTATTTGTGTAAATTCACAACTGTGACAATAAAGAAATCAGATTAAAGTAAAAAAAAAATTAAAATAAATAAAAAATGAAGTTCTTAAAAGAGCAGCTGAAGCGGACTGGCGTCAGTCAGACCAGCAGGCGTGATAAAGTGGTTTGTGGGGCCTTTTGTCGGCCGCAATTTATTTTTAATGCATTCAGTGTGTGTCTTTGAGTATGTCCGTTCTTTTTTTTTTTTTTTTTTTTTTTTTTTTTTTGTTGGGGACACGCAGCGTTGCTCTCTGTAATCATTAAGAGAACACCAGCTGTGAAAGTAATGTGTATTGATTCTGGCCAAAAATGCCTCAGTGATTGGAGATTGAAGTGTGCAATTCCACTTTGCTCCAGAGCCAAGTTTTGCATCGGTAATCGATTTCAGCAGGGACTTTTGTGCTGTGGTTGGCTCTTCTGTTTGTTTAACTCTTTTGGTATTTTTCACCAAAACAAACGGTGCTTATTGATTGTTGAGCCGTTGCATTATTTTGGGACAAAAATAACTGAATAATTGTTTTACACTGATGCAACTAATTATTGCAAATCCTACAGTCAATGCAGTGGGGGTTACCGCCAAAGGTGCTGGGCTGGCTCTGCAAAAAACATGGAGAGCTCAGGAGAAAATCCAACATTTTTCCTTTTGCCAGCTGCATGAGCTGGATGTACTTTCTTCTTGCATTAAAGAATTAGAAAAAAATCTTCTTGCACCAATGGGCAAATACACTTTACTTGCACTTTTTGCCTTTGCATGCAAAGCAGGAGCCATTACAACAGAGATCAAAACTATTTAACCCACAAATCTACAACTTCACTCATCTGTATCTGAATTTATTTAACTTATTTTTTTATTATTACTTTTAGAAATGTTGCAGAAGTTCTGCAAGGCACCCTAACCCTTAATACAGCTATTAATGCATCCATGACTCTTCTCAAATAAAGAGAATATGACAACAACAAAAAAAAAACTTATTTTTATTAAAATAAACATTTTCTGCCGTTGTCAAATGTTATATAAATGCAGAAAAGTGCATCTTAAACCTTTTTGTGTCAGAGAGTAACCTATCAAAAATGCTTAGAAAAACAACATTGAATATTTCATTGAACAATTTCTTCAAAGGATAAATTACAGCTGCTCCTACAGAGCAGAGCCCTGCCTCTGGTATTGATTATTGATTAGGGTCTCCAGTAAACATGCGTGTCCCAACAGCATCACATTGCCATAACACTCATTATCATGCTAATAAATATGTCAGTAGTATTGACTCAGAACAGTTGGCTTTGGTTTTACACACCTGCCACGTCTTTAATGGTGGAAGCAAAATCAAGACCCCAAAATCCAACTCATGATTTATTGACTAACGATGGAAAAGCAGCAGAATAACACGCAGCAGTTAGCTGGTTATTTCTAAAACCGTTTCTGCTCTTTGCCCTAGTAGAGTTGAATTGGTGTGTTTTATTGGTGGCCATGTGTCAACATTTGTATCTAAAAAATAATTTGGGAAATGGTTCTCCTAAATTATACAAATGGGACCTGAAAATATTGGGTGAGAATTTGAGATTAGCTTTTTAAATCCAGCCATGTTCAGATCTGAGGTCGTTAAAAACAGACGTAAGCAGTAAACAAGCATTCACCTAGCTAGAGGAAGAAGTAAAAGGTAATATATTTAACTTTTTTTTTTTTTTTTTTTAAAGTCGTTGCTTGTTCAATGTTTTCTGCGACACGTTTTCCAGCGGATACATTTTCTAATAATATATTTGGGTGCAGAGCTCTGTGAACAGCCAGTGTCTTTAGCAGTAACCCTGTTTTTTTGCCTCCTCTCTTAATGGAGAGTTTCAGTGAGTGACTTGGTAAGTTGTCAAGTCATCAGTCCTCTGACTGTGAAGACCAATAAAGTTCTGTATTAATTTCAAATCATTTTGCGTTGATCTTATGTTAAATTCACATTTTCTGAAAAATGGAAGTTTGTATTTCTATTAGATTTAAGCCAATATTATTACAGTTAACCAAAATACATTAAGATGTAGCTCTACATAATTATTATAAACATAGCTTTGTAGCTGTATCCCGTCTCTCACTCTCCAGCCTGCCTTGATCTTTGTGTTGTTTTTCTTTGTTCTCTGAAGCCTTTCTGCGTTTCTGTTCATGGTTCTGATCTGATATGAAATGACCCGAGACTGTTTCACCATATGGCGGTGGCTGTGTATCTGTTCCTTCACATGGAGTCACAGAGAAGGGGCTGGAGGCCACCTTGTTCCGTTTTGCATCCCTAATATTAGCCTGCGCCTTGTTCTGCTCCAGTTGAGGGACATTACCGCTGCTCAGATAATCAGCGCTCAGATCACTGTTGTCTTGGAAACTATTGAGCTTATCAAGCTCGTGTGACCCAAGGACGGCTCGCAGACGGGAACAGCCTGACTTCAGGTTCTTATTCGCTGAAGATGCTTCAAACAGATGTACTTTTTTATAAATGGCCGTCAGTTTTAGATGAGGTGATTAAAATTACATGCATTTGGTTTGTAAAGTGCAATCTAAGCTTTAATCATAGCACGTGAGTAAGCCAGCTGTATTTATCTTAGAAATTAGAAGCAGCAACATGCGAATTTTCAGGGTTCCTCTGCAGTCTGAAAAAGTCTGAAATTTTGCAAGTCTGGATTAAAATAAAACTAGAAAATAAGTGTTTATTTTTATTCCTAATCCTATTCTCAAAATGTCTCAGCTTCAGTTTGTTCTTTTGTTTTCTCCTGCTTGTTAATATACACTCTTATTCTTGCTTTCTCCTTTCCATATTTACAGCTTCTTTGTTTCTTTCTTCTTTTTCTCTCCCTCGTTTTCTTCATTCTTTTATTCTTTGTCCCTTTACTTTTCGTTCTGTCTGTTCCTTTCTTCTGTCTGTGCTTTGATCATTGTGTCCTACCTCTGTCTTTTTGACCTTTTCTTCCTGTGTCCTTCTTTCTGCCCTTTCTTTTGCCTTCTCTACTTTGCTTTACTTAATTTCTTTCATTTATTGACTCATCATTTTGTCCTTCTTATTCCTCTTTTCCTTTCTTTTGTCCTTCCTGTTCCTCGCTTATATCCTTCAGTTTTGTCCCCCTCTGTCCTTCTTTCTGTACTTGCTCCTATATTTCCTTTTTCACTCCTTTGTGCCCTTTCTTTTCTTTCTTGTCTTTTCCTTCTTTCTTTCCTTCGTAACGGCGTACCTCTCTTCCTTCTTCTTGTCCTTTCTTTTTTTTCTCTTTGGTTTCATTTCTTCCATTCCTCCCTCATTCCTTTCTTCCTTAACTAAATTCTTGTAAAGAACTAAGATCTCTGGGAAACCGAGTCTGTAAAAATAAATTCCTACATTGAAAATCTGTGGGAACTTGAATTCTTGCTTCATAGAGCCCCCACCCCTATTTGCTTAAATCATATAAACATAAAATCCTCAAAAGGGAGGCTTCTTAGATTCAGACATAAATTGTGATGCAAGAAAAGCACCGATTCTTCTTGTTGAGTTTTTCCCAAGTGCCTGTGAGAAACCGCGGTTGTGCAATCTCTAAAGGCGGATTAAGCCTTTAGAGAAGAGGAGGGGAAAATGAAAAGCGACACGGAGAAGGATGTGAAGGGGGAAATTGTTCTTGTAGGGAAGTAGTGATGGCAACCACTCTTGAAAGACAACATCTCCAAGAGAGGAAAAGGGTAGTGGGGGGTTGATGGTGGCTGGGAAAGGTCCTACGAGATGCCCAGCCTGGAGATGGGGGAGAAGGATAGCGGGAACGTGATATGTTAATAAATCAGGGAGCATGTGGTGACGGAGGGATGGAGAGTTCTGTGTCTGTTTAATGACAGAGGGAGCCAGTCTGTTTTAAAGAGCGATTTCAAAGAGACTGGCACTCAACATAAACTTAACCGAAACACACTCAGACACATGCAGGACACACACACATAGAAACAAGGCCTGAGGCTGCCTAGATCACAAAGGAGACCTGAGGTGTTCTCTGTCATGCACGATTACAAATCGAGCCTGGGTAGAAGCATGCAGACGCCGCAGTGGGAACATGTGTAGGTGTGCAACTCTATTCAATGTATATCTACATCTTCTCTGCTGCTCCTGGAGCACTTCCTTAGCATTCAGTGTGGTCAAATAACATTCAGGAAAACACATTTACAGTGTAGTAAGTAAGTAAAACTTATACAGCACCTTTGTAGATAAAAATCTCAAAGTGCTCTTATAGAGAATTGAAAAAAATTCACAAGGCCAAATTAAAAGCAGATTTCAAAAGATGTTTTTAGCTGGCCTTTAAAGAAAAAAGCTCTGAGCAAAATAATTCAGTTGTTGCTCTGTGATGGATTGCTAGCTTTTAGCATTGGTCTTCTAAGACCACTTCTCTTCAAAGAGAAGAGAAGTGCTGCAGAGAGCATACGCCTTGTCTAGCAGAAAAGGTGAAGAGAGTAATGTTCAGTGGCGGTCAGACAAGGATAGGAGGGTGAGGACTGAATTTCAGCCTTTCCATTGTCCTGGAATTTGAAGTATTTTTTTTAGAGGATAACAGTGAGCGAAGCAATTTGATACTCCTATATTTTTTATAAGGAATGAGGAATTTTCCAAGCAGCTGCTCTACAAGAAGATTTCTGAACCGTTTCCCCAAAACATCTCTGAACACATCTCTAGATACAGCCAGACTGTTAGTTTTCTGTGTTTTAGGGATTGTCTGGGAGATGCTGCCAGATTGAAAAACTTTTCGTGTTTTTCTGTGGCTTACACAAAAACATTAAATTTAGAAAAGCTGCAAGGTCAGGAGCAATGTGGAGATCTGATAGCATTCCCTTGGCAAGGCAATTTGTCATCGTTTGAGCCAATACCGCACAGTCTGTACATACAGTCCGCAGAATAACACCTGTCTTTTGTGCAGTTTATTTCTAATGAAAGTTTCTGTCCCAGCTACAGTACAATAGAAATATCAGCTGTAGTGAAATTAAAGACTAAATGGTTATACACTATTAAACTGCCATTTACAATGCTTAGTGCGGTTAGCATTACTAACTATACAAGCAGACTCTGTACTTTTCACACAAAAGGCTTAAATTGGTGCAAATTCTGTCAATATTAAGCCAAGATTTTTAAATCTAACATGTTCTATGACATACAACCTCAGACTAATGTATTGTCTTCCTAAAAGCTGTTGAAAAGATTAATCTTTTGAATGATCACATGTTGGTTTGATTAAATTTACTCAGTGGGAAAACATGTTAAGTAAATTAACTTAAAAATCTTTTAAGCCTATTAGTGTCCTGTTTTTTTTTTTTTTCTTTTTTAATTAGGCCCATTTCTTGTAGCTTTTGTACCACAGTGGGTGGTAATAGATTTAAAATAAAGATGCCTGAGGTGAAACAAAGCACAAACATATGGAAAAATGTGTCATGCTCAGTTTTAGGTATGGTGGAGATCTGTGATGCTGTGGGCCCATTTTTTTTTTTTTTTATGAATGTAAACCTAGGGACCATTAAAAATTGCAAGACAGTTAATAAAAATCTGGTGGACTTCAGCAGTAAGCTAAAAATTTTAATTGAGATTTTGATCCAAAACATGATCAGATTA
Organism: Girardinus metallicus; assembly: GCA_903067095.1. Taxonomy (NCBI): domain Eukaryota; kingdom Metazoa; phylum Chordata; class Actinopteri; order Cyprinodontiformes; family Poeciliidae; genus Girardinus; species Girardinus metallicus. The sequence continues at coordinate 80,190 of CAEGAE010021458.1, read as the reverse complement.
ATAGTAAATAAAAATCTATATTCAAGGATGGCTAATAGAGACTTTGTTGCTTAGCTACAGTATGTTTATGTAATAGGACTGTAACCAGTCGAGCTTACCCTCCTTAAGTGTCGATTGACATATTTTATACTGTTTAATACATTTTTCTGTTGGCTAGTTGATGTTTATGCATTGTGATAGCCACTTTCTCCTCTTTTAGAGGTTTATCTATTATTAGTCTGAAGGTGGGTTGATAGGTGGATGAAAGTCACCTGCTTATTGCGATCTAATATTATATCGATTTGTTTGGATGACAATATCATATACGATTTTGATTCAGTTCACAAATAATTTACAAATCAAAATCAACTCACAAAACAACAAATGGTCAAAACGATTGACTATTTTCCTAAGTTCTTAAGGGCAAACAGCATTGAAAAAAAATCATTTCAAAATAAAGAAGCATCTTAAACTTGGTGATATGGATTGATATTTATCTTCAATGGAGCTTTAATCATTTAATCAATACGTGATATAAATTGATGTATTGTTACTCTCTTGGTAATGTTTGAGCTGCGTTTCACTGATAGAAGGAAGAGATCTAATTTAAAAACAGCAAATCCCTGAGGCAGACATCACAATTGGTCAAAGTGCTGCATTGTTATTTCACTGAAACGGTTTCGCTCAATGCCACAAGCTTGTGAAGAGGAACAAACTTGGACAAAGGAGCTAAATCTTTGCTGTAGTTTTCTGCTGTGCACAACTTTTTGTGTCACCAGAATCCCATCAGCCGGAATTTAGAAATGCTGCTCAGCAGTTTTCCTCCCTCCCAAGCTGCCTAAGCAAAGCTTAACTAAGCTAAGCTAAGCTAGCTATGCACAAACACTTTTTTTTTTTCCCCTCCCAGGGGCATGATAGAAATAACTGTGGCCAAGTTAATTTTCTTCCCTCTGCTTGTGTGGGAGCAACCTGAGGGATCATTGAGGCAAAGAATCAGTCAGAAAGAGGCAAAGATGGTGCTGGTGGAGAGAAGGAAAGAGGAGCAGTGGAATTTTAATGTGGCTGTCTTGTATTTTCACTGCCCACCAAAAGAAAGCAATTACTATCACAGCCACTCTCCCTGCGCTGTGTTTGCTTACCTGTGAGTCTGTGTGTGACTGTACTAAGCACACAGCGATTTTTGTACGTCTGCTGTATAAAGGATAGATGTAAACACTGTTGGGTTTATAGAAACACTTTAGTTTCTGCTTCGCAACTTTTCTGAAAACAAAAGTTTCTAAGAAACCTTAAAAGCATCACTCTGTAATGCAGCCGTCAGTGTTCACTTTGCCTATGGGGATGTTAACCTTTAAAACAGAAAAAAGCCTCATTTTTCTGCTCTGGACTGATGGGCAAAATGGTTTGTTTTGTACAGTGCTCAGTATCAGGCTCTGTAAGGATGTAGCATTTGAAGCAAGACCCATAAACATGGCTGATAGAAAGGCAGATAGAAAAAGACAGATAGAAATGTTGAGGTAAAACTAAGCTGTGGTATTATAAGAATGACAAATGTTTTAAAAATGTAAAAGGCAAATTATATTGCAAAGTGTAGTAAGGGTGTAATGATACAATTTTTTCATATCATGATTTCATACTGCTATTAATATTGTCATGTTTCTATTTTGTAAAAAAAAAAAAAAGATATTCAAAGAGAGAGAGACCAAAGAAAAAACAAAACTGAGCTGAGGATCTGAGAAATTTGCAAATATTTTTTTAAAAAATGTGATGAAATTTCAAAATAATGTGAAAGAGACACAGGGGCACCAAAAGTGAGAATTGGGCAATATAATATATTTTCACATTTTGGAATCATTACACAATCTCAAAGAAGTGCTGTGCATTAAACTCTCATTTGTAGAACTGCCTGATTCACTCTAGTGGATCATTTGTGGTAAATCTGGCATTAATATTACTTTTAGCTGTACTTTTAAGCAGTGATTGACAACATTTGTAAATTCTTCAGCCGCCATTTTGATAAATGAGGTCACAATTTACGGTGTGCAGATTGAACACATGATGCACCCAGCAGTCACTGTGTCATTTGTATGACCAGAAAAGATGCTGTGCCATATTTTCTGGACTATAAATCACAGAAAAATCTGATATTCTCATTTCCTTGCATGTAGCAAAAACAAGTCTCTAAAGAAACTGCATTGATTAATTATGAAGTCTAGAACATGACACTCGGTGGCTGAAATTTATTTCCTCTGCCTTGTTCTTTCTTCGGCAGCAAAATGGCTGAGAAGCTGCTTTTCATGGACGATCAGAAAACCCGAGTTTTTAATAGAGTGTACTGTCAAGAATGTATTATTAATGGATTGCTTCACCCCTACAATATGGAAACAAAATTATTCTAACCTCTTTAAGCAAAACATGAAAAGCATCATCTCAGATTAAATGTCTTTTACTTTCTGAAATAATCTAGACAATGCAGCCTACAACATATTAGACTAAAGGGAAAATTATGTGTGTGCATCTCATAGATCTCTTTTGGCAGGTTTAAGGAGACCCATTCTGTTTTGTGTTATGGACTCCAATCATATCTGGCTGATGCCACCAATCAGTGTCACCATTCATGGTGTTTTGCAGCAGAGTTCGTTCTGTTTGGAGCCAGTGAGGTTTTCAGCATAAATCAGGAATAAATAGCTCTGAACTTTGAGCCAAAATACATTTGCATCCAGAAAGTAGACAGAGGTAATTGTTTTATTCACATTAAAATCTAAAAGGATACTGATCAACAGTTCAAACCTGTATTTAAGTAAACTTTCTTAGTCAAGTTTTTTTTTATTATGTAAATAGACTCTAAGTCTTAAAAATCACTCCTCATCAGTACACAATCATGTACGTACGCTTTAGGATTTATATTTGTCTTCCAGTAATCAGCGCACTGTAATTCCCAGCAACCTCGCTGTAAGAAACACCGATCCTCCCCACTGTGCCCTGACTGCGAGAAATACGACTCCGCAGTAAACATTATAGTACTGTAAAAATCAGCCCTGCGATGAGTGCAGAGTGATAGAAAATTAGTAATGACTATTTAAACCTGATGTGCCAGCTGATATGTCAACGTTCTCACGGTTGTAAAGAAGTCAGCCCAGCTCTGCAGCGTCTATTTGGTTTGCCATGTTTTTTATGTCTGTCTTTTATAGAATTGGTTGTTGGGATTTTTTTATTTGGCTGTTGCTGACTTTTCATTGTTGGATTTATGAAGGCGTGCACCATAAGTCCACCTCCGTACTTTGGATTCTCAACAAATCACTCTGCAGAGAAAGTGAGATTTATGCAGATGGATACATTCCTGCTTCCATTTCTGCTCCACCATCACTTTCACGATAAACAACAACCCTGTAAAGGATGTTTGAATCAACTCAGTAATTGTGACAGATATAAATTTTTTGCAAGTTACATTTAAAGAGCAGGCAGAAACAGAAAATGTGGTTTAAGTAAAATCCATCTTTTTTTTCCCACCATGTCTTTTTAATTCTTTGTCCTTTCATTTTTAGGATGCGAAGGTTTGCCTACTGTAAGGTGGTTTTAGCCACCTCTCTGGTCTGGGTGATGCTGGACATGTTCATTCTGCTCTACTTCAGCGAGTGCAACAAGTGCGATGACAAAAAGGAGAGAGGACTGCCTGGGAGAGATGGTAGGTGCTTAAATCCACATTTATTCTTTGGCGGTCTGCATTATATAACCGTATTTCTGAAAGAAATCTGTTTGCGTGTAAATCGTAGATGGCCTGTCCAGACCGCGGGACGGGCCTGGAGAAGGCGGGAAGCCGGTGGTGATCCCTAAAGAGAACCAGGAGAAAATGAAGGAAATGTTTAAGATCAACCAGTTCAACCTCATGGCTTCTGAGATGATCGCCCTCAACCGCTCACTGCCTGATGTTCGTCTGGAGGGGTAAGCTGGCTTTCAGAAACGGGTCACATGTGGTGGTGTTTCCACTGGAAGTTATCAGACGATGCCCAAGGTTGCATTGCACAAACAAAAAGGAACCCACACAAACCACAGAGTCGATTATGAAATGTGAAGGGAACCAGGTTATTAAATATTACCATGGTAATAAAGACATGTTCCCGGTTTGTCAGGTTTAAAAGTAATGAAACTTGGTAATTGTATGCTTTCACTGCACTTTTGAACATATTAGAAACGTACTCAAGCAGCGTATATGTTGCTCATAATCTGCTCTTACATTTTGATTCAAGCTGCATTTTTCCAGCCTGACTGATGTAAGCCATCAGTAATTATGCATATTAAAAACAAAGACAAAGTCAAGCTCTGTGTATTATGGAGCAGTTACTGTAAAATGGATCATTTTAAAGCAGAACCAAGCAGATTAAAGATTAAATGTTTCGTATTTACGGATTACTATGATTACCCTTAACTTCACCTCGGGATTGGCTGAAGTTGAAGTTTCATTTCCAAATCTGAGAGGTTGAATACTCAGAAACGTATCTCTTGTCTTCCTGTTACCAGCTGTTTAAAGTTTTCTTTAAATTTTAAGTTCGTACTTCTCAGTTCTTCCACGTCACATATATTGAAAATAGCTACTTCTTCTTTTACTAACGACTTTTCCAAAGAGCTTTGTCAGCAAATGTCTGTTCTGTTCATCTGGTGCATCTGTATGGTACGTTAACGTAGAGATTTTGTTGAACACATCGTTGACAGTGATCACATTTAGGCAAAATATTTGGGCTCAATATGATGATGGAAAAAATAACAGTGAGGAAAAAAGTTGCTTAATTACAATTAGTGTAATTTTTATTGATAACATTGATATTTAAAGTTTTCCATGTTGTGTTTTTCACACCATGCAGGTGTCCCATGGTGTGAGTCAGAGAAGAGTCATGGTCGCATGTCCATGTTTGGATTCTCAAAAATCCACACGTGGATTACAAATACATTTTTTACAAGTTGATTTTTTTTCTCCTAATTTCAATTTTCCATTTGTTTAAAATTTAATATTTTACAGAATAAACACATTCTTTCACCTATAACATATTTAATCATACAGTTAATGTGAAACATTTCAACACTAAACAACCCAAATTTAAAGCGATTCATTTAACTCATATATTTGTAGCTTCAAAAAGATTATGCCAGTTATAAATAGACATGTTTAATAAAGCTTAACAGTAACATAAACAGTATGCGTTTCATATCAAAGTAATGAAACAGTCCTTCCCTCAGTTAAGTACTAACTGAGCAAGATATGACCTTAATATTTCATAATGTTCTAACAACGGCCTCTAAGACATGAGCCGCTTTATCATTTATTTCTTAGCAACTGTCTGACTCAGCAGACGCTGCTGGAGTCTGCGGTACGTCTGCTGATGTGAAACCGTTTGACTGAGAGCTGAGCCTCTGCTGAGCAGGTTGCATCAGACAAACAGGAAGCTGTAGCAGCTAATATGATGTCACGTTGTCTGTGAAGATCACTGTTAAAAACCCCCCAAAAAACACATGGACAGTCACAGATAACCCCGACTAATTAAGACGCACATGGATTCCACATAATTTAGTATTTTACGCTCAATTCATTTTTATTTGTTATGTTTTTTTGCATCAGTCCACATTTTTTGGTCTAATATTGTCATTTTGCTGCCTCTTGACTTTTTACTGATAATGGCACCGTGTTGGTTTTAAGTTGTTGTTGGATTAAAACGCCTGAAGCAAAAATCAGGTAGAAATTGGAGCGTGCACAAAAATGAAGATGGTGAAACCAGATGAGATACCAAGAGAGGGAAGTCAGGGCTTGTGTGTTGCTGCTACAAAACATCCCACAAAAGTGCAGTAACATTTTGTCCTCCACAGGTTCCCCAGTGAACATGAAGGTTTTGTCTGCGTGGCTTAAAGGGAAATGCATTATTACCAGAAATTAATTATTAATGATAATTAATTTCCAGGGAAAGAAATATAATACTAAAGTCCACACATACAGTTACATATGCAAAGTTTGCATTAGTTCCTGTTTGCTGGTGGTCATTCTGTCTTTCGGAAGGGTAGATTAACAGAGCAGCAGACCAGCATGTGTCCAGCCAGAGTCATGAAAGAAATGTCACGCTTGGTTCTGGCAGTCAGTTACAACTCGGCTCTCCTTTTCCCTTCAATCTCTTTTTGATTGTGCAGAGGAACATACATAGGTCAGTAATTGGGCTTTGCAGAGCGAGAGAGACAGAGAGAGAAAGAGAGAGAGAGAGAGACATATATATGACTGTCAGGCAGAGGCATGTGCATACCAGAGCAGACAGGAAAGACAGAGGACATTGATCCATGAAATGGGTTTCAGTCTTTGAGTGAGAGTTGATTACCAGGTGTGTTTCCACTCTGCTTTCCTTTCGTCTATCTACTTTTCCAATTAGGAGATAAGACGGAGTCAATATCAAGAGAAGGAATGTGCACCTAGCTGTGTATAAGCATGCATATATTTGTGCTTATTATTTATGAATGTGTGTGGGTATATGTGTGTACCCTCGTGGATCAGCTTGTTTAATGAAAATAAGTAGAAATTAAACCATCGCAGTGAAGAAGTTTCACATTAACGCCACTCAAATGTTAAAATGAGCATTTTACAGACCCAAGTCCATCTAAATGTTTGTGTGTGTGTGTCTGGGTGGATCTCCAGTTTAGGAAAAACATTTTTCATGACCACACCTTCTGGAGAACTTTCCCCTTTTTTTCACAGAGTGGCTGACTTCAGTGTTGTTGAGTACGCAGCCATGGACGTATTGGGGTTTTTCTGTGTGTAACGGTGCAAGAGCAATCCTGCCTAATTAAAACCAGTTTGCACGCCCATCCCAAATATTCCCACAATCCTCTGGTTGGAGGAACAACCCTCAACTCATTACCCTGCTTCTCTGCAGCCAATTTTCTGTCACCCTGCCTGTTCAGATGTGCCTCACGCCCAGCAAGGATTTGTTGTTTTAAATCCTCGGCATGTTATGTCACCTTTTTGCCGATTCACAAATAAAACTGTAATAAATGAGTGGGCCTCATGTGTGAAAGAAACATGCGAACAAAAAACATCTTTATCCGCTGGAGGAAGGCTGAAAGGCCCCAACACTCTCTGTTTTGCTATGAATCATCCACTACACTCATCAGCCTCTCTGCTATGGAGAATATTAGGGTGCGCACACTCATGCGCAGCAAAGGCTGAGAATTTTTGTCTTATTTAACATTCTCCTGGGAGAATGTTAAATAAGTATACTCTTGACCTCCTCTCTGTTGCTGTTACATTCCTTCTGTCATAATCAGCAGCACAGTCAGAGGAAGCACTTCAGCGCCCAGGATGATCACAAGGAGGAGGGGGAGTTATGAAGATGGAGGAAGGGAGATCATATTCCATTTGACTGTTGAAAGAGCTGAATTTGTCAGTGGATGGAAGTCACTGGGGTGGTATCACTTCTGCCCTCTGCTGATGAATGAGCTGCGTTTAGAGATTTGACAAAGTAACATATAGACGGTTGCATATCAGAGAGCAGGCATCATTCCTCCGTTCACGGACATGGAATAGAAACACATCGATGACCCTTTCAGCTATGGATGCACAATGTGTCTCAAGTTTATAGTTAAAACAATATCATTCTTCATATTTCAGACGATTGTCTGAAATGCAATATATGCTGGGTGTTATATTCCACGTGTCAAGTCTAAGGAGATGTCATTGATGCTAAAGGTCATAGAGGCAGATGGTGGCATTAAAATGCCAGATAAGGGAAGGAGGTGAGAGGAAAATATGGATTTATTGCAACTGATATCATTATCATAACATTAGTGATATTTTCATCACTTGATTTTCCCATATTCTATACCCGTACTTTCAGCTCTCCCTTCTTCCTCTGCAGGGCCCAGGTGTCTGCCATCATGTCGCAGTCTGTATAACCTATTTGATTGTATGGTGTCCTAGAAAGGTCAATCAAATGAAAAAGCCGCAACAGAAGTTATGCTAAAACAGAAGGTATGTTAAACTTGCTAGCATAACTGTTGTTTTAGCATGACTGCTGTTTTTTTACCCTTCTTGGCTACCATAAACAATGGTTATCATTGAAGCATTGTCAATGTACCGTGGTTTGGTAAAGTTGCTGGTAAATGGAGATCATTTGAAAAGAATGCATCTCTACATCTCGATGTTTGATGAAGACGATGTGGGGGAGGGCTGCTTATTACTGAATCTAGCATATTAAGGAAAAACAATCATTTCACCTGGGTTTTGTGCCTCCATCACTGCGCTCCCATTGCTGAGAGAACTGACACCCAAACTGTGTTTCTCAAATGCCTTTGCTTGTCCTCTGGTAGAACTGAATTTTAATACCCTTTGTGTAATAGAACCACTTTTAAGGATTTTCAAGTGCAACTAGAATCCAGTTCAACTTCTTTTAAAGACAACGCAGTTTATTATATTTATTTTTTAACTTTTAGAAGAAAAAAAAAATGTATAAAACCCAAGTTCAACTTACTAGAAATCCTGTTCAAAATCTGTCAATCCCATGTCCTCTGCAAACAACATGCAACATATTTGATCTGAAGCAATGAGGCTGTTAACAGTCCTGGACTCTTGATCCTTTTTGTCTTCATAAAATATATTCTAATTTCATTTTTCTCTTTCTGTCTTTTAATGGATCCCACGACTACTTTTTGCTGCTGACTTTGTATTGTGTCAAACATGTGCTTTGACTAAATTAAAGCACATGTTTGCTAGAAGGGTCAGAATAGCTGATGAGGCAAAACCTCCAAGCAATGTTTGGATGTTAATATCTAGCAGTCTTTAAATAGTCCCAGAAATGTGGTTGAGTGTGATTACAAAAATTATTATGCTGAAAATCATTGTTGACATACCATATCCTCTGGAGAGAGGAAAACAGGTGAAGGATTAAACTGAGGAAGAGTGTCGGCATTATAAACTAGTTGATACTTGTACTAATTAGAATATTTTAGTATTCACCAAGTTTTTTTTATAAACAAATGAATTCAGACAAGAGGTTTATGGAGCTGTGAGCATTAATGTTATTGTTATTTATTGGTTGCCTGTTTTGGAGCTACTCTAAACAGTATATCTACACTTCGAATAAGAACCAATAAAAAATCCCAGGGTTAAGGCTTAAATATATTTTTTGTTGTCGGTGAAATCCAGTCTTTGTTTTTAAGCGCCCCTAGTGTATTTTTCTTTGGACTCAAAACAAAAAGTAGGCAGTGCTGTTGCAGGAAGTTAGGCCTCCCTTCAGGAAACACCTAAACATGAGCAACTAAAGGACCGTCACTCAGTTGTTTTATGGAGACTTTATAGCCTTTAAACAATGTTACTGACTAATGTCAGTGTTTGGTTTCAAAATACTCCCCAGAGAATACTGTAAATAGATATTTCTACAGATATAATGGGTTTCATTGACTAAACATGAGCAAGAATATTAGATTGAAATAATTCAAATGTACTTTTTGCTGTTATGGCCGAATACTTCAGTCTGCACCTTGGATCATGCAACTCTTCTCCAGAAGATATTTCTTGACTAGCAAATTCTTGATAATGTCAATGACAAGAGTTTACTTTTATCCAAGCATGACAGCGTGAGGTTATCAGTGGACCGCAACCTCGACAAATGTCAGTCAAGATAAGTACAACTCATCTAGAGCAGCAAATGTTGCATAACTTTTTAAAAAAGTCAATTTGACAAATACTTACAACAGGATAATGTGTTATTTTAAAGATCCGCCATTTTATTTATCTTTGAAGGTTTTAAAACAAAGAAAAACAATTTTTTTTGAAAAAAGAGGATAGATATATTATCTTCTAAGTGATGTTGATTTTTATGGAAAAGCTGTAAAGCAGAAGTTCACGGCTTTAAGAAAATAGATTTAAGTAAACTGCTAAAACTTGCATTTGTTTTTAGTTGGAACTTTAGCCCAAGTTATTAAGGGCCACTTGTGGCTCCAGAGCCACAGGTTGCAGATCCATGGCTTAAGCGGTCAATGCTTGGTCTCAGTTTGGTTTTTCCATCCAGCAATTATCTGCAAACACAAATCAAAACTGGTTTTGGAATGGATGAGACGGGCTAACATTAAACCTTCCTAAAGCACTCGATTCAAATTTATTTAAAATCCATTTAGGATGCGTAAGTCAGGTCAAGTTTATTTGTGTAGCACATTTCAGCAACAAGGCAGTTCAAAGTGCTTTACACCATAGAAACATGATACAGTAACCAGTTATGAAACATTAATAAACATTCTCTCAAAGCCATCGTCAAAATTATCAAGCAAATACCCATCAAATATATTGATCTATATTCCAGTTGATATGAATCAAAGACAACTCTAAGCAGCCTTGATTTAAAAGAACTCAATGTTTCAGCTGTTTTGCAGTTTTCTGGAAGTTTGCTCCAGAAAGCCAAACAACAAACTACAAGTTGTGCTAAGACAAGAGATCAAATATAAAAAACAGAATTATCCTGTAAGCCTGTTATGGCTACAGGAAATGTGCTCTTAACTTGCTGAGTGATTGTTAATTAGGTATGAGTTAGGCTTTATGTACATGTTTGACCCTCTATATTAAAATCAAACCCTGTTTGAGAGACAATATTCAAATAAATTCAGACATGTAAACAGACTGTGATTGTGCAGCGCTTTATCAAGTCTGGAGGACCCAAAAGCGTTTCTCACTACATTCAGTCATTCACTAAATGTAGCGCCATCAATGTAGCACACTGATGGTGCTAAGCTACATCATCGCCACAGCTACTAAAATGTATTAATCATCTTTGTAGTATAATCGTTCCACTTTGGGGAAAAATTAAGGACATTTGTCCTCATGTTAGGTGGATGTAACCTTCTGACTGAAACTTTCCCAGATTTGTTTTTTTTCTCAGTTTGATCTGTTTCTCTCGTAAGTATTTCATTATTTTCCCTCTCATAGAAGTAGAACTATGAGCTCCTCTCTGCGATGATAATGACTTGAGATCTAATTAGGAACATTAATCAACTGCCATCCTGCAGACTTGCAATCTGTCCTGCATCGCTCTGCGGTGTTGGGAATATCTGTTTAGGTTCTACCTCATTATTTATCTCTAGTTTTCTTTGATAGAAATAAACTTTTAACAGGGTCAGGACCTGATGACGCTCTGATTGGTTTAATGATGTCTTCATACGAGTTAGCTGATCTGTGGTGCAGACCATCTTTCATTTCGGCTCTCGTAGATGTAAACAGAGGCTGGATTGTTGAAGTTCTCCTGACCAGTTTTTCTGTTCAAATCTCTGAAGCACCTGATAATTATTGCCGCAGTAAAAACTGTTTAGTTGATTTACAAATTCTCTTCTGTTTGTTTAATTCACCCTTCAAAGGTGCAAGAACAAGCTATACCCCGATAATCTTCCTCGCACCAGCGTGGTGATCGTATTTCACAATGAGGCTTGGAGTACACTGCTGCGAACCGTCCACTCAGTTATTGATCGGTCTCCACACACACTACTGGAGGAGATTGTCCTGGTGGACGATGCCAGCGAGAGAGGTAAACTCATATACACACTGCAGATGATTCCTACAGTGTCTCCTGTTTCAGGCTTAGCCTATTTTTATTTAGCATTACTGTATATGGTTTTTGTAGCGTGTGTTTGTGTAACTAGTCAACATTTACATGTCTGTGTAGGGCTGTGTGTGCCAGCCCTCACTGGGCCATGCTGGTAATCCCTGTTTGGGGGAGATTAGGTCTTTAATTTGCCAGCCGCAGGGATTACACTGTTACATTCCCCCACCCCAGCTGCAACCATAGCAACGATGCACCTCATGAGACCTCGAGTTGGATGCTGTGGAAGTGTTTGTGCAGGTAGAAGGGATGCAGACATCCATGCCAAGGCACACACACCGGCAGCACATAACATAATCACATAGTTTCCTTTGATCTCTGATGCTACAAAGAGCTCAGCTTGTAATCCAAATGCTTAGGAGTTTGTTTCATGTTTGCATATTTTCTGTATTCGGTGTGTTTGTGTTAGATTTTCTGAAACGGCCGCTGGAGCAGTACGTCAGAAAGTTAGAAGTGCCTGTCAGAGTGGTGAGGATGGAGCAGCGGTCCGGACTCATCCGTGCTCGCCTCAAAGGGGCTTCCATCTCTACTGGCCAGGTGTGTGTGCACATCTGGTCGCCTATTGCTCCATGTTGTGTCATGCTGTAACTACAAACTTCCATGTGATTTATTGGGGGGGTTTATTTGATTGACCAACACGTTGTAGTGTGTTAATTAGGAAGGAAAAAGAATACAACATTTTTTACATTTTTGACAAATGCATTTTTTTATTCAAAAACTGTTCTGCTACAACATCAAAGATCTGTTAGGAAACAAACTACTTCATGAAGACCAGAAAGCACAGCAGACACGTCAGGGAGAAAGTAGTGGAGACATTTAATCCTGAGAGAAGTTATAAAAATCACTGTTGTATCTTTTCAACTTTAAGAATAGCAGGACATAATTATCCACTAAAATTGACAAGCCTAGTAAACGATACTTCTATCTGTAAAATGGCACAGAGGACTATGGTAACTCTGGAGGATGTGCAGAGATCCACAGCTCAGGTGGGACACACTGTTTACTCCACAAATCTGATCTTTTTGTTTGAGTGACAAGAAACAAAGATTATTGATGAAGAAACACCATAAGAACAGCTAGTAGAGGCTGGAACAGGTGTTCCTTTTTTAGTACGACAATGAACATAAACATAGAGCCTGATGTGCAGTTAAATTATCTAAATCATAGCATTGGAATGGTCCAGTCAAAGTACAAATGGTGGTTCTGTAATGGTGGTACTCAGTGGGGCTGAATACAAAAGCAACATGACTTTTGAGATTTTTCTTACAGGTACAAAATTTTAAAAACCGCTTATCATTTCACTTTTACTTCACCTATCAACCCCACACGGTTACACATAACATGCAGTTAAAATGGATCATTTTGTGGCTTTAGCATGACAAAACATGGAAAAGTTTAAGAACAATGTCTGCTTTTTCAAGATGTTGTATGTGACTTTAATTAGCCCGTGACCTCCATCTGATGACCGTCTAATGTTTTTCTGCTGGGTTGCCAGGTCATCACCTTCCTGGATGCTCATTGTGAATGCACCACAGGGTGGCTAGAGCCTCTGCTGGCCCGCATCAAACAGGACAAGTAAGGCCAAATTACAACAGATGCATGGACGCTAGCACCAAGTGTTATAAAAAATCTGTAAGCTGCTGCTGAGCCTGCAGGGGGCTTGTCCTTGTGATCGTTGTCTGCAGTTTTAAACCCTTGTTTACTGCTTTCCATGAGCTCACAAACATCTACAGACATCTAAGGTTTACTTAGCATTTAGAAATCCCATTATCCGATTTTTGTTTTGCTTGCATTTGGTTCAGTAGTTGTCGCATCTTGCATCTATTTGCCAACTGTGCTTCATTCTCTGTGTGTGTCGTGTGTTTGTACGTTGACCCGTTTTTGTTTGTCTGATTGCTCCTCCAGGAAAACAGTTGTGTGCCCTATCATCGACGTCATCAGCGACGACACGTTCGAGTACATGGCGGGGTCCGACATGACGTACGGAGGCTTCAATTGGAAGCTCAACTTCCGCTGGTACCCCGTACCCCAAAGGGAGATGGACCGCCGCAAAGGAGACCGCACGCTACCCGTCAGGTGTGGGAGCCGTACACGCCACAGCTCCTCCAGTAGATTTTCAACTCATTTCAGCAGGATTATCAGGTTGTTTGTTCTGCTTCTGTGCAGCTGAGTCTGACCTCTCTGCTGAATCATGTGTGAAAAGATTTTCCCTAAGAGACCAAATACAATTGTCAGACACTTCAAATCCTTCTCGCGCTCCATTCATCAGCTATTTGGAGTAACGCACCCTATAAGCTTTAATGTTGCTGATAGGCATTCACAGTTGTGTGAAGCAGTTGTATGTAACAAATCAATTGGACATACTTAATCATGAGATGCTTTCAGGGCAGCAGCACTGAATGAACGTGCTGAACTTTGTTTTGCAGCTGAACTCTGTGTCGCTTTACTATTCCTGTTGCTTTGCGTCTCACGCTTTAGACCTTGAAGCAGAAATCAAGAGTTTAGTTCTTGCTGTCTGTCATCTGCGCTTCCTGCTCTTGTTTCTAAGCTTGCTTGACGCCACTTTTCAAGGCCACTCAGATAATATATCTTATGTAACTTGCAGCGCCCTTGTTTTTGCTTGTTTTCCACCGTTCTGCTTTGCAGAATTTTCCTAAGGGTGCCTCTTAAGTGGCCTAAAATGTAGAAAATGGGTCACGGTGTCAGGGCAGAGAAGATTATTTCACATTAGGAGACAAACCTCATTCTGTCACACAGCAGTGAGGCTTTGTTACTTAAAACTGTTTTTTTTTTTTAATCATTAAAGTGAGACGGCACTAACCAAAGAAATACCACTGATGAAACTGTGAAATGTCTCACTTTGATTATAAAAAAGGTTTATAACTTCCATGTAATCCCATAAAACTGAAAAGTTACTAAACAAACATTTAAACTATGAATTTCTGAGGTTTTTTAGCATCACATTCTTGTCGTCTTGTCACAATTTGTTCAGTTTCCAAAAAATCCTTAAAATGTAAAATTGTCACAGACTCCCACACCACTAAAGGAACGATTATCCACTAATAGAAAATCCATGGAACGGTGAACCTTCCCAGGGGAGTGCGACTCACCCAGAACATCTAAAGTACCGTAGTCTGCGTCTGCTCAGATAAGCTCAGCTTTCATAATGCAGCTGGAAGACGGAGGCTGAGAGAAAACGGCATCAGTGAAAAACTTTCTTGTTGAAAAACTAGCAAGTTGTTGACCAGTGGCTTTAGAATATTGACCTCTTACTGTTGAGCTTTTGTAAACCTGATCACTAATAGATGCTGTTACTGCTACCTATCAACCACAAAAGTAAAAATATGTTGTTGGTTTTTTTTTGTCATAAATCAGAAGTAAAGTAATTCTGCAAGAAGAATGAAACCAATAATGATGCAGACTGTGTTAGTTAAAAGCTGAAAGGATCTTCTTTCCAGTAGCTAATCCACAGAAAACTGTAGCCTTTGTTTTTGCTGTTGCAGTGTGATGAGCGTCTAAATCTCAGCAATTAAAGTCACAATTGTTTACAGCAGCATGAAAAAGAAAAATGACTTTGAGTCTTTCTAATATTGGTGTCATGCTGCTGTGACTCCTCCAGACAAGAATAAGAATCTATTTCAGTTCACTCTGCAAAGCCTGTCTCTGTCTGGAGGTTTTGTAGTCGTTTCATGCTGCCAGCATTTGTGGACATCAGTGTTTTGATAAGCGGAGGGCTGTAAAAGCCGCTTTTATGAACGTGACAGACTCTGTTTGGATAAACGGCTTTATTCAGGATCAGAGCTCCCCTTTAATTTAGTGCCGGTTTTTTGTTTTACTGTTGTGTGTTTGAATCTCATAAAAAAAAAAACCTCTAATTTAATTTTGCACTGAAGAGTTTGCAGAACTTTGATGTGTTATCTGTTGAATGGAAGCCCTTCAATATACTGTCTTCACCTCTTTATACTCACACAATTGCTTCTTTAACATCAAAATCGTCTTTAATCTTTTTCTTTACCATCTTTTTATTCTCCAGCCATTTCATTTGGGTTCATTTCTGTGGGATGTATTGTTCTTGTTTTGTTTTTGTTTTTTTGGCTACTGAATTTAGGATGTTAACTGAAAGAAGAAAACAGACCTCTTCTATTTCAAAAAAAAGGAAGCTATTGTGTTACAGGGTTATGAAGGGGAAGAGAACTGAGGCCATTAAACATTGACACAGCCATCACAACACCAGAGGCCGTAGCAGAAGAAAGAAGAGAAATGGAAAATAACAGGAAGACAGTAAAGAACAGGGGCTGAAATATAAAGCTCTGATGGGATCTGTAGATACTGAGTGACCTTTAGAAAACAGGCTGCTGGGGAATGAAGTGACACAAACCAGCCTCACTCCTTAATTTATTCCTCTCTCCAGGACTCCCACCATGGCGGGCGGCTTGTTCTCCATAGACAGGGATTATTTTCAGGAGATCGGCACGTATGACGCAGGCATGGACATCTGGGGCGGAGAAAACCTGGAAATCTCTTTCAGAGTGAGCGAACGCGGCCAAGTAGCATGACTCCGTTTTTCAGTGTTCTGGCACAACGTGTGGACGGTTCACGGTGTCATCCTGACTGGATCT
Organism: Girardinus metallicus; assembly: GCA_903067095.1. NCBI lineage: Eukaryota > Metazoa > Chordata > Actinopteri > Cyprinodontiformes > Poeciliidae > Girardinus > Girardinus metallicus. The sequence continues at coordinate 63,983 of CAEGAE010021458.1, read as the reverse complement.
CAGACTCAGTTAGAGCACAGGCTGCAACGTTTCAACAGACAGTACGTTTGTCTTAGGGCTGAAACGATTCATCAGATTATTGAAATAATCGTCCACTAATTTGGTAATCGATTAATCGCTAACTGGAGTGTCGGACTAAAAAAATGCCAATTAGTGAAAAAAAGAAACATATTCCGAACAGTAATTAAGCCTAAACTGTACAAAGAGATGTATACATTTTGCATTTAAGATAAAAGCACCTTTTTATGTAAATATGTTTTATCTACATGCGGTTCAAATTTACTAAAGGAATTATATTATTGCATTAATTTTAGGCAAAAAAAAAAATAAAAAATTTCTTATGTAGAAAATTAATTACATTTTTTATTTAATTACATCTTTTAATGTATTCATAATATGGTATAAAAACGGCTTGTGGATTTTAAATGGTTAGTACCTGTAGAATGTGCCATATCTTTTTTTTTTATTATTATTATTCAATTAATTGATTCCTAAAATAACCATAACTTGAAGCCTTAATGTGGTTTACAGCATTTTGCAAACTTTCTCCTCACAGATCTGGCAGTGTGGAGGGACTCTGGAGATCGTCACATGCTCTCACGTGGGCCACGTGTTCAGAAAGGCAACACCCTACACGTTCCCCGGAGGAACGGGGCAGATCATCAACAAGAACAACCGCCGCCTGGCAGAGGTCTGGATGGATGAGTTCAAGAACTTCTTCTACATCATCTCTCCTGGTGAGTCAGGCGATGCGTGTGTCTCTGTGTTCATTAAGATACGCACGCAGGAACTCGTGTGTGGAGGTTAATCTCTGCGGCAGGTGTGATCAATCCATTAACCTGGTGACAGTGTGATACTGCGGTGGTGGGGGGCGAGCGGCGCAAGATGTGTGGCTGCAAGTAATTTCATGCTACAGAGGATCTATTTACCTGAACACACACAAACACACAGAAAATGGGGAGGCATTTTCTGTCATTTTTTATGACCAAAAAAATGTTTTCTAGTATCCAACTGGTCCTGTAATGCTATATTATGTTGTAGCAGATATAACCTGATCAAAAGTTTCTGTCTCTGATTCTGATTCGAGTTGTTTAAAATTAAATATTTACCTCATAAGTCTCAGTCAGAAACTTGAACAGAAGTTATTAAAATCCATACAAGCTTGAAGTCCTTCAGCGTCTGTCTTCTTCTCTGTGGCTCCAACACCAGAAGCATTAGCTGAGTAAACTTGTTGCCATGTGTGCGTATTCCTTTCTATGGTCTTTCATTTTCAAGCTTTGGATATGTTTGGGAAAAGAAAACGTTTTCACATTTAATTCCCAATCCTATCAGCAAGCAGTTTTATCGAGCCGTTTGTGAATCTGTTTTTTCCATCCATCCTGTCTTTCCTTCCTGTCCGTGGTTCTTGTTACATATTTATAGCCTGTCCACTGTAGAAATACCTACCAGAAATCCTTCACATACATTACAAATTTTGTTAAAAGTGGATTGAGATCTGAGAAAATACGAGTCTAAAAATGTGACTGGAAGTGTGAAGTTTTGGTATGAAAGATATAAAAACTCTGACCTTGAGAAATAGAGGAACTGTTAGGTTTGTTAGTGTTTTCAATTTCAGTTTTAAAATGGTTTCAATCCACAGGGAGGTTGGCAACACTAGTTGTTGTTCTCCACAGCCAGTTCCAACAACGGTGCTGGGTGGAAATGACACAGAACCAAATAAATAATAAGGATCAGCACAGATACTGGGAGCTAAATGTGGTCAGAAATGCGTGATTAGCACCTTAAGCTGATCCTTCTGATCAGACTCAGTCACTGATACTATCCAGATAATAAATTCAAAATATTCAACCAAGAGATTATGTAGTCAGTTCCTTAGCTACAGATAAGCCATTTGTGCAACAGGCTGTGAAGACATTTAATGTTTCCATATGACTTACAAATTATTATTATTTTGTAAGTTATTGTTATGGAAAATACATTTTTTAGAAGCAAACCAATAACAGCCTGATATTTGCTTCTCTAATTATTACCATTTGAGCTCTTCTCACGACACAAAGTCGTTTCTCACTAGATTCAACAGGTTGTCAAAGACAAAAAAGAAATAATTAGAATAAAACCAATACATACCTATAGAATAGTAATATATCGCAATATTTAAGCCTCATCAGAATAAAATTGACTTTTACAGTTTTCAGTAGTTTTTTTACTTTCTAAATTTACTGCATTCTGACCAAAGCACTAAAAGGTATTCATCTTTTTAATCCTTTTCCCAAAGTTGATGAAGAAAATGGACTGGTCGACCCAATGAAAGGTCAAATAGGTTACTTCTCTGCACCGATTGCTTAAAGTAGTGCTACCGGAAACGAGCACAGTAATTATTTTAAAACATAAATGTAGTATTAGTGACGCTACGTTGTCGGTGCAACCAACAGTGCAAGAATTATTTGAACCCTTCCAACAATATGGTCGGGTTATCATAGTTTATTTTTATTATCAATTATTATTATTATTATTATTATTATTATTATTATTATTATTATTATTATTATTATTATTATTAATGATACAATATTGTTGGCAATATTGTACTGCTTACCCACCTCTACTACAGAGGCCATTAGATTTATTTCAGTTTGTGTTTTAAGGAGATGTTTTGTTTTTTTTAGTGTTTTATGACTAAAAAATCCCAGTTAATGCAAAGCAAGAACGTTACATCACTGCCGTTGGCTCAGACCTTTGAACCGGTCCAGCAGCGTCGTAACTCTCGCTCTGAACTACGCGACGCCATCTGTGGAAAGCCAGCCTCATCACTAAAATAACAACTATTGACACACGTTCGTCTGTGATTGCATTTTAACATGTTTGTTAAATGCACTCGGTTAAAAACTTACCAAACACGCACACTCTTACACACACACACACGCACACCCACCCCTGCAAACAGAAACAAAAACATTTCCTCTTCCTGATTGGCTCGGTGGCTGGGAAACAAACCCGAGGTTGAATTTCAAGCGTCAGCTGGCATGGAATGCTGCCGGGAACCACAGGAAGCTGTTCCTGCGGTCAGCCGACAGTTTTACTGTCAGCAGTGAAAAGGCTCATTGGACTGTTAATATTTTATTACTGATTATTAATGTATCAGTATTTTAACAAGAGAGACGGGAAGGAAATATGGAAGAGAGGAGCTGAAGTTAAGACAGTCCTGATATCCCGAGGGATGGACGAGAGCTGAGGCTCGTCCAGCCGCCTGACTGATAGAGAGACCTGCAGAAAGGAACGCAGCCAATCACTTCAAGGGAATAGCATTCTCACCAGGTCGTTCTGATATTTGCATAGTTTCATCATGGCATGATTTCTGAACTGCTTGCACTCACCTCAGTGGAAAGCAGACATTTGCCAAAAGATTAGTGCTCAGAAAACTTAATAAAGAATGCCTTCCTCTGTAATTCTGAGGCAGTACGAGGTGCTCTGGAAACACTGCTTTTTATTACATCTCCGCTTTTACACTCTCTGCAAACGCACGTCTGTGTTTCGTTTTTTTTATTGCTTATGTTTTCTTGCACAAACATGGCAGGTCTGTCAGACTAATCCATGCTGTCATGGAAACATGACAGAATAAAGAAAGAAAACTCTGACCTCATGGATTACACCTCGCCGGAGGCTCCAGGATTCCCGTCACTCTCGCTTGTTCAAATACAGTCATGAAAAACAGAAATGCTGGAAACCAGGTGTTTGAATGTTGTTGCTTTCAACATGACATTAAACATAAAAAGTATGGTAATAAGGTTTCTCGTTATTTTGATTACTTACTTTCTTGCTTAAACACACAGGACTTTTGCTGAATGCCTGCTGCTGGTTAAAACACAGTGACTTATAAACATATTCACATTTGTCACAACCACAAACCTACTTGAGTTTCATTGGGGTTTTATGTGACAACCCAACATTGTGCATAAATGTGACATGAAGGGAAGGAAAGAATTGTCTGGCTTAAAAACAAATTAAGACGAAGTCGAAAAAGTGCATCATGCATTTTTAATCTGCTGACTAGTTCAGTTCTTTTTCAAACCTGCTTTTTCTGCAGGTATTTAGGAGAATGTTTCTACCAGCTTTGCACATCTGGAATCTGAAGTTTTTGTCACTTTCTTATGCCTAATAGCACAAACTCAGTCAGATTTATTGGAGAGCATCTTTGAATACTAATTAAAAGCTTTTCTTCGGATTCTCAACTGGATTGAGGTCTGGGCTTTGACTGGACCATTCAGTAACACATGTGATTTGATATAAACCATTCCATTCCAGCTTCGGGTGTATATTTTTGATCATTGTCCAGTCTTAAGTGTTTTGCAGCTTTTCCTCCAGGATAGCTCCGTATTTAGCCACATCCACCTTCAGCTTCGCGGTACGTGATGCTGCCACCACCATGTTTCTGCGTGGGGATTGTGTGCTCAGTCTTTGGTGTTAATTAGCATAATTCATGACTGTATTTAATACTCTGATGTGCCTGGATTATTTATTAGGAACGCATCATGTGTTTTCGTTTGCAAGCAAAACCTTTGGTGCAAAGTAACATTTCAGCAGTCATGACTGCCGTCAGGCAGTTTCCCCCGTTAATGGATGAGTGTCTGTGTTTGCGTCTCCAGGTGTGACCAAGGTGGACTACGGTGACATCTCAACTCGCACTGCTCTGAGACAAAAGCTCCAGTGTAAACCCTTCAGCTGGTATTTGGAGAACGTCTACCCCGACTCCCAGATCCCCCGGCACTATTACTCGCTGGGAGAGGTACGCTCACTGACGTACACACCCACATGCACACACACAGACTGCGCCACTGTCCACACTGCTTTAGTAAGTGATCCTCACTTTGATCTGTGTGGGTTTGCCTCAGATCCGTAACGTAGAGACCAACCAGTGCCTGGACAACATGGCCCGCAAGGAAAATGAGAAGGTTGGCATTTTCAACTGCCACGGCATGGGAGGCAACCAGGTAAGTAAGCAGTTCCTGCTGCAGAAAAAAAAAAATGTCCTGAAAATAAATGTTTATAAGGTTTATTATGGAAACCAGGAACATTTTGCAGCAATTATTATCAACATAATTACCAGACTGAAGATCCTGCAGCATCTTGCAGCTGTAATTGTGGCAAAGGGTGGTTTTCCTTTCCGCTTCCTCTTCATGACAGTGATCTTTGTGTTTGTCTGAGAGATACAGTTGAAACCAGAAGTTTACATACAACCAAAAGAAAGATACAAACATCTTTTATTATCATTGTCTGAAGTTAAATCAGACCAAACTTCTGTTGTTTTAGGTTACACACTGCCTCCTTGTGTAACATCGTGGGAAAGTTGGAAAAATGTCAGGAAGAGAATTGTGGAGCTTCACAAGTCCAGTTCAGCCTCAGTAAAATACTTAGATACTGTAAGGTGCTGCGTTAACTTTTCCAAAGAATCATACAGGACGTAGCTATAAACATAATAGGGAATGTCCAACTATCATTCAACTTAGGAAGGAAAGAAGTTCTGTGTCCCAGAGATTAATGTGTTTTGGTCCAAAATGTACAAATCAATCCCAGAAGAAAAGCCAAAGACGTTGTGAAGATGCTGCTGGAACTGGTGAGGCAGTGTGATTATCCACAGTGAAACACGTCCTGTGCCGACAGGGACTGAAAAGGGAATTCAACAAGGTAGAAGCCATTACTCCAAAAGAAACATAAAAACACAGATTGCAGTTTGCAAATATACACAGAAACAAAGACTTTCATCTTTGTAAAGACGAGGTGGAGACATGAGGGTCTGATGCAAGCCTGGAAACGCCATCCCATCTGTGAAGTATGGTGGTGACAGTATCATGTTGTGGGGCTGTTTTTCAACAGGACGAACTGGTGCCTTTTATAAAATAGATGGCATAATGAGGAAAGAACATTATTTGTAAATATTGAAGCAACATCAGGCAGGACGTTAAAGCAGGACGTCTTTCAAACGGACAGTGACACAAAGCAGACTGACTGCTGTTACTTGTTGTTGACCTGAACAAGTTTGACAGGTATGAAGGCTTTTGCTAGGCTTTATTCGTGACTAAAGGTATCACACCAGTGTGATTTATAGAGCAGTAATTTGAGATATTTCAGTGTCCTTCCATCACCTGAAATAACTCCTGTAAGCTCCAGGACTGAGTCCGGTCTTCCTGAAGCTTCTTCAGGACGTTCTGACCTGAGAGCCTTTGGGAGTCAAACATCAATGAGACTAAAGCTAAAATCAGACAGATGCTAGCAGGATGTCACAGTAAACCTAATATTTCCTGTTAACATTTAACCGTATGAGATGAAACTGTGGTTCTGAACCCGTAAATGAGCTTAAAATAAGCTCCTTAAAACACCTGTGGGGGTGTGTGTGTGTGTGTGTGTGTGACCTGCAGGTTTTCTCCTACACAGCCAACAAGGAGATCCGGACAGATGACTTGTGTTTAGACGTCTCCAAGCTGAACGGACCCGTCATGATGCTCAAGTGTCATCACCTTAAAGGCAACCAGCTGTGGGAATACGATCCTGTGGTGAGTTGCTCAACTTGACTGAGAGACTGGAATCTAGATGCTGTGCAACATTCAGATTAAGATTTATGCACTGTGGATTCAAACTCAGGATGCAAGTTTTTGATTAATAAAAACAATCAACCTAAAGTTGGTAGATCTTATTGATTGACTAGCGATTAAATGATGCATGTCAGCTTTCTTAAAAACCTGAACGTTTCCTTGTATCAAATGAGACGATTGTCTTAATACGCTGAATTGAAGAAGAAAAAAAACACAGTGAAATTTTAACATCTTGTCAGCTGTATTAAATACTGACTGAATAAAAAATTGTTTTTTCCACATTAAATTTAGACATATTGATAAAATGCAACAAAACATGAGCCTCTTATGTTGCTGAACATAAAAATAAAATATGAAAAGAATAAAACATGTGAAACACTTAATTCCCCATAAACAGAGACGTCCATGCAGAAGTACTGCCTGTGTTTGTTCTTGTAGAAATATTAAAACTTCCCTCCAAGTTCGCATTAACTCACAGTTGCCATCAAAATCAGTCCTGTTTATTAGCATCATGTTTTTTCCATCAAGGGGGAATCAGAGCAAAAGAAGCTCTTATTTGCAACTTTTACAATAATGCTGAACTTAACTAATTGCACAAAATTCCACACAGAAACATAAAGATAAAACCTGAAATAACCTGTTTACAGTTTTTCCAGCAAAAAAAAAAAAAAAACTTGTTTATTTGAGGGTTGCTTTCACTTTAAAGAGTTTGTTGAGCATATTTTAAGACAGAATCCCATAGAAGTCGTTTTGTGTCCCACACTGAACTCTGGGCCATTTCTCTTTCCCGTTCTGGTAATGGCTCCGCCATCTTTATTTCTGTATCAATAGCTCTGGTTGAGGATGACCTGCAGTGCCTCTTCTGGATGGTAGCCAAACTGCAATACTAAAAGAAGGTCTAAGCGAATGTTATTAGGTAATCGATTGGAACAAACTTTAGCCTAATAAACCATTAATCGACAATCAGACATAAGTCAATGAATTGTTTGCGTCCCTAATTTAAAAAATGTATTCTGTAGCTGGATCACATGTGCTCCTTTACCGCCCTCTGTCTGTGCAGAAGCTGACTTTGGTCCACGTCAACAGCAACCAGTGCCTGGACAAGGCCAGCGAGGAGGACAGCCAGGTGCCCAGTGTCAGAGACTGCACACACTCACGTTCCCAACAGTGGCTGCTGCGCAACGTCACACTACCCGAGGTCTTCTGACCGCACTCCGCACACTCCCAAACGTACACTCCCACACACACACACAGCAGCCCAGAGCGAGCGGTCAGACGAGCGGGCATGTTTTATTCAACCCGGGCACGAGGACAGAGACTTCCCCGGAGGGGATTCAGGAGGACGGATGGGACGGTACTACCTCTGCCTGAGATCAGAGGAGGGAGAGTCTTCAAGCTTCCTCAGAGCGAACAGAGAGGACTGTAGAGACTCCCTCTAAGAGACCATATCTGTTGTTTTACATTTGTTTTGTTACGTTTTTTTTTTTTTTTTTTAAAGAACAGATTTTAAGAGTGACTGGCTCTAGAACCGTGGAGTCGAGGTTCTGCACACAGCTTCCCCTCAGCTCATCACTTAACGTTTACTGACTGCCTGTGATCAGTGTGTGTGTGTGCGCGTGCAGGGATGGGCGTGTGTGTGCCTGCATTTATCTGTTTGTTTGACCCGAGATGAATGTACGCTTTTAGAAGGTGGGGCCTGAACATTTGATTTTTGTTTTCTCTAAGTACCTGTTTGGTTTTTTTATTTAATTTTATAACGGACATTGAACGTGAACTCTTATGAAGAAGGATGCATGTTGGGGTGTGTGCGTGCGCGTGTGTGTGTGTGTGTGTGTGTGTGAGAGAGAGAGATTACGTCTTGTGCGTGTGGACGTGTCAAAACCCCTCCCTGCAGTCTTGCAGCAGTGTATGTCCCCCTCTGGTGTTACATCTCGGTATCTCATCTTACAGACTGAAGCATCCAAGCTGAGGATTTTCCCGAGGGAGGGAACGTAATATAAACAAAAAAAAAAAAAAAGAGAGAAAACTCAACCCGACGTCTGCCAACAGCAGAAATGTAGAGATATAGAAATATGTTTGTGATATCTTCAGATTTCTATGTCCAGTTTTTACATGCCTTGTCTGTTTCTACTGTTTCAGTAACTTTTAGTTTTTCTTTAAGGATGTTCAACGTACAGCCAACGCACTCGCAAAAATACACATCAACAAGCTACTTTATATTTATCTGATACCTTCTGCCTACCGTAGTGTTGAACCATCAGAAACTCTCCTACGAAACACTACAAAGCCACACACTCTCTGTAAAAGGCAGATCATACAGGTGCATTGCAGTAAATAAGAATATCATTAAACATATTTCATAGATTCAGTTTTAAAAATGAAAATCTGATAACGTAGATTCCTTTACCATGTTGATTAAATCAAATATTACTTTTGATACTTCAGGCTTACAGCTAATAAAACCCCAAAGTCTCTGGAAAGTGAAATATTATGTTGAACCACAAAAGCAGGTTTTTACAGCGAAATGTTTGCTTATTGAAAATCCTGCATCAGTGCAGCGTAGCACGGAGGCAGCCAGCCTGTGAACGAGATCGACGCGTCGCTCCACTAGCAGCTCCCATCTCACCTACGTTGGTGTTTCTCATCTTCTTAATAACTCTCCACAGATTGCTTATGACCATGTCCTGCTGGTAAATGAAATAAACCTTTTCAATGGGAAGCACGATGGGCTCTAAAAGCTCCTAATAGACAGCTGTGCTGACTTTAGACCTGGAGCAATGGACTAACACCAGCAGACGACAGTAGATTCCCAAATCACTGCTGATTGTGGAAACTTCCCACTGGACCTTAAGCAACTTGGATTCTCATCACTCTGGGAGCCTGATTCCTAAATGAAATCCAAACTTGTATTTAATCTAAGAAGATGGCTTTGGTCCTCTCCTCAGACTTCCTGTAGATACTCCTCGCTTTGTGAATCTCACCAAAAAAATTATAGGCTTTACTTCGTAGTGTTGTCAAGTCTGAGATATCTTTGTCTTTCTGACACTTTTTCCTTCCACTAAGCTTTCCATTAATATGCTTGGATACATATCTCTGAACAGCCAGCTTGGTTTTAGTAATGAGCTCTTGTGGCATATCCATATGGAGGTTGCTCTGCTAGACAACAACCCAGGCCCTATGTTGTTGTTGGTTTGACATAATATTTCAATCTTTTGGGAAACTGAATTTTTTGAGGTTTCATTAGCTGAACACCGTAATCATTAAAATGAAAAAGTAAGACTCACCGTGTGTAACAAGTTTGAGTTACTGAAATAAATCCACTATTTATTGGTGATCTAGTTTGTCGAGATGCAAACGTTTTTCGCCCCAACGACCTTTTCCAGAAAATACACTCCATGAGCTTCTATTCTCCTGTGGAGTGTGTTGGACGCATCTGTGCAGGTGTGAATGTGCTTCTTTTCAGCTCTCCTCCCAGTTTTTCAGCTCCATGTTTACTAGGTCAAACTTGATTTTTGATTTGTGTTTGGAAGAACCCATACAGCTGAGTAAGGATCAGCACATCTCATGTCTGCATATTCATTTCTGCAGCAGTCCAGCTGCCGTTAGGATACATAAGCAGCGTTTATTTGGTGTTTTAGGAAAAATTAAGCGATGAGAAGGAGCAGGCAATATATCTGAATTCATAATCATGTCGTTGTTTTTCTTTTGTTTACCGGCAGTATTTCTACATTCATATTTCAGCCTCAGACAACTGAAGCATGTCATTATCATTTCAACCATCATGTTTTTTTTTGGTGTTTTTGTTGTGTTGTCACTCCTGCTGCTGCACGTCAGAGCTGGAGTCGTCATTTCAGCTTCCTCCAGTGGAGGAAGGGTTTACACGACAGAGAGAGAGAGAGAGAGGAGGCCATTGACTGGACTTTCATATCTGAGCGAGTGACTGTGACGATGTTTTTGATAGTGAGACCGAGGGAGTGTATCATTTGTTCCCATGTAAGGGGGCGGGGGCAGGGAAGAGAGAGCAGGGTTAAAAAGAACTGACATGTCCAGGCTTCCACGCTGAGCTGATCCAAATGTAGAAAATAAAGGTGAAAAGGTTTACAGAAGAACTCGAGGAGTGTGTTGATTTTTCTGCGCAAACACACCACAAACTTTGCATTTTTCCAATAATTGCATTTCATCTCTGCCAACTCTTTTCTCCCACTTATGCCAAAATCTGCAGCTCCAGTCAGAAACGTGTAGTCATTAACAGCAGGAATGTCAAATTAAACTTTTGGGTTTAATGATTCATTTTACTTTTCCAGGTTGTAATGATTATCTCAGGCTGTCCGCTGTCCGTCTTCCTGTTCTCGCTCTGTAACCTGTCGTCTCTGGCAACTGACAGAATAAAGGTCACCAAACCCTAAAAACAAGAATTGGGTGCACAAGTGAAACTTATTGGGATTTTCTTGACTCAATAGAGTCACTGTTACAGGTTTAAGCTGAAATACATACATAAAGTCCAACTGATATTTAAATAAATGGTTTTCCAGCCAAGTGCTCTGCAGCCACATATTCTTCTAGCCATGAGGCCTGATTCTTTCTGGATATTTCACTTTTTGTAAGCATAATATTTACCTGCTTTATTAGTTCCCAAAACTTTATATTTGGCTCATTATTCCAAGTTTCAATTCTCTTCAGGCATGACCCATGCTTGGTCATTTTTATTTAATAAATAACAACTTGCCCCTTTAAATTTATGGATTAACACTTTGACCCAGGTCTCGTTTCTTTCATAATTTCCTCCATTATTTAGTGTTCTGTCAGGATATTATTCGAGCGTTAACGTCAATCAGGCTTTCCTTTGATCAGCTATTTTTAACTCCTTTAGTTAGCTTGTGACTGAAAGAGGGCCGTAATAAAACCTGAGAATTACATGGTCAGACGCTGTGAAACATGGCCGCTGCTGTAAGCCATTTTTGCACATTGACTAGATAAATCTCTCATCTCCGCCACAGTGAGAAACGAGCGGCCGCATGAGAGATGAGCCTGCGCTGAAACCAGAGAAGTCTGATGGGACTGTTCTCCGGCCTATTAATAAACATGAAGGTCCAGTGTGAAAGGGGGGGAGGAGGAGAGAGAGAGGAAGCTGGGCCGCAGACTAAGTGTTTGATGCAGAGTGGATTATTCAAACTCCTGCTGAATTATTCATCTGAAAAGATTTGGGTCCAACGAGAGCCATCAGGAAGACATATTAGACAACGGCTTTTAGCGCTATAGCCTGCGAAACGTGTCGATGCTTGTGCATTTATTTTCAGACAGCATCTGGTGGATGCATGCATGACACATTTACACCGCTCCAGCTCAGCACCACCATGAAGTGAAAGCAAACAGGAAGCGCCAGGCTCTAAGAGCAAATGAAACCAATGACTGCTATTGAAGAGATTTAGATCTATGATCTGGTTTGGAACCACAGTCCTCAGCAGAATAATGTGCAGAAATGCCTCATAGCTGCAGCCTGGAGGGGAAACTCTGAGAAAAGACAGAATACCAAAGTTTGATCACAGCAGCAGGGTGAATTGGTTTACTTTGACTCAAGGCCTTCAAATGTTGATTTGTGCTGTTGGAAATTAACTTCTCAGTTCAGATGCTTTCAGTCTCCCCTTATTTGTTCATGTATTTGGAAACACCTTCAACACTTTTCTACTACTTACTTTCAACTGGAAACAGGAGGATATCAGATTATGTCAGATGAGAACATGTCTACAGTCTGAAGAAGAAGAAAAAGAAAAAAAAAAATCGGAGGCTTCCAGGTCTTAAATCTCAGCTACGTTGTACTTAAATCACATAAACTCATTAGAATCGGTTCAGAAATGTTCTTAAATATACCTATTACAAATTAGAAGCAAAGTAAAAGTTACTTCCTGGGATGATGAAGGTTGGTATGAAACAGGAAGTCAGAACTTCAGCCAAAGTAAAGACTTAGCACAGCTTTCTGCCCCTTTTCTTCCTTGCTTTAAAGATCTCAGACGCTCACCGAGGCCTGATCTGACTCTGTGGTTCCCTCCAGGATTTTCTGAAGGTTCAGAGATCAGGATGTTGCTTTAAATAATTCCCACATCATTTAAACATTTACAGCAAATCTAATTAATTTTACGAGGACAGGGACAGCAGTGAGTGAATCATCCGGCTATGTTTTTTTTTTCTTCTGGAAAGATACGTGACTTCAGCAGCAGCCTCTGCTGGAGCATTTCACAGATTTGATATTTATTCTGTCCATCTGTCTGGAGCTGCGCTGACACATCGACAATCTGTAAAGCCTTTGCAGAACAGATGACAGTCTGACTCAGCTCCCGCAAACACAGAGGGAAGCTTAGACTCTGTTCGTCTAAAAAAAGTTGGGTTGGTCACGTGCTTTACAGCTTCTGATCAACTCTAACAAAATGTCTGAGAAGTCAGAATTGTGGTCTGCGATGACAAGCTGCCACTTTTAGAAAAACAAGACTAGTACAGGGTTTGAAAACCTACCAGGAAATGGCTGCCCACATAAACCATCAGATCTGATAAACTGAACGTTGATCAGAGAATCAGCTTGTTTAAAGTTTGTTACAATGTAGAAGATCCAGCAAACATGTAGAAGAAGGAGCTCAAGTTTGATTAAAAAAAACACTGTGTGGTGCAAACGTAACACTACACATCATCTTGAAACAAACCATACGGTGCAGCATGGCGATGGCAGCATCATTCTGTGGGGATTTGCTTCTTGAGCTGAAACAAGGAAGCAGGTCAGAGTTTAACTGAATGTCAATGATTGTAAGCAAATAGAGTTGTTCAGATCAAATGTATTGGAATGGCCTAATCAAAGTCCACATTGAGATCCCATGGACATTGTTTCAGCTCTGCTCCTCTTGCTGCTCAAATAGTGTAAAGGTTTTGAACTTTCTTTCTGAATGGGTGGGAGACTTTGTGTTCAGTTCTTTAACATATTTTTAATGATTTAAGTCAATTTACACACTTTTTCTTAACTACAAATGGAAAAAAAAGTTAAAAGCAGAAGTCTGCTGAAAGGCAGGGAAGGAGGATATCGATCAGCGCAGAGGAGCTGCAGAGATTCACAGCTCGGGTAGGAAGACGCCAACCATTCTCAGGGTGAAACATGACAGTGGCTGCATAATGCTGTGGGGGTGCTTTTCTTTAACACTGGCAAGCTCTGATGAGATGATAGCTTAGCTTAGTTCAAATTATATTAGTGAATCAGAGTGGCCTAATCAAAGTCCAGACCTAAATACAGTTGAAAATCTGTGGGAAAGGTTTAAAATCCATGACAGGCGGTTTCTATCCCAGGTTTTAAAGAACAGGGTTCCACTTTGAAAAAGAAATTGACGCTTTGTAACGCATTAGTGGTTTAAATTCTGCTTATTCAGTGCATTTTATTAATAAAAAACAGAGCAACTGTAGCAAAGAAACAAATACAGTATTTGAGTTCAACTCTGTGCCCGTTAGTTTTAGTCCAACTCCTCCCCTCCCTCACATAGCTAACACAGTAGCTGAATGATCAGTGTTTAACCTCACTGTACAAACACATCTGTAGTGCCTACTTATTGAAGCCTCTAATGATGTAAACAACTTTATTTTTAAAAAAAGTGCTGAAATTCTCAGTAAAGTGTCTGAAATGCTAAACGTGACAAGAGATGCCAAAACAGTGTGTGTGGAAGTGGTGGAGAAGGAGGTGGCTGTGCCTCAGGTTTAGGATTAAAGCTTGGTCATGCATGTGCTGAAAACATTAAGCTTCAGATAAATAAATAAAAGTGTAAAAAACTACATTCCTGTGATGTGCAGTGTCTGAAATTAGGACATCTAGTCATCGAAGATGATTAAATTAAACGCAGCAGACTGAGCCGGGTTCTGTTACAGCTCTGCTATCAATAAATTACAGCTAGAATCACTGAAACTCGTTAAATTAAGTAGGAAATAAAGCATCAAAGCTCATTTTCTTGGTCCTGGTTGGACCTTCAGACCCCCTGAGAGAAGAGGCAGGGAGTTCAAACGCTGCGCAGCCACAGCAGCAAAACAAAGCCATCTGCGGCTTTGGAGACAAAATATATGATCTTAAAAGGAATCACCGAAACATTTTAGGCTTTTTTTTTTTGTTCAATATTACAAAATAAATTAGGCACCGAGTTCTGAAAGATGATGGAAATCAACTTCTCATCGGAAACGCAGAGTGCTGGCGTTTGAGATCAGGATGTCTGCTGGCTCTGGGACGCGGACAGCACCGGCAATCGCAGCATCTCCTCCTCTTCTTGGTCCGGGTCGAGCTTCTGGAGCCTGCCAGGCGGGAAGCGAGCGCCTGACCCGTGTGACATTCTGCAGGGATACACACCCTCACTTTGAGTCAGAGGTCGTCTTCAGCACGGAGGGAGTGGACTCTGCAAAGGTCCTTCAAGACGAGAGGACAATGAATGAAGAACCGGTAAAATTGGGATGGTTTAATCAGCTATAGGTGTATGTGTATGTGTGTGTGTGTGTGTGTGTGTGTGTACCTCATGGGGTGTGTGGGCCAGTTTGGCTGGACTGGTGTGGGGAGTGCAGAGCTGGGACTCATCAACATGGCGCTGTAGATGTTTGCTGCCACCACCAGGACGCAGAGGAGGATGGGGCCGATTATCGCCCCCTCCAGGCCAAGATAGTACGCTCCACCTGCGACCGCCAGGCCTGTGAGGTACGGATGGCCACCCCTGAGAAAAGGAGCCACCAACACGTTATAAAACTGTATTATGGAGATGAACACTAAAGCAGGTTGTAATTCATTTTGAACAATTTGGAGAATGAATGTCTGTTTTTTGTTTTGTTTTTATCTTGAAATCAAAGTTACTCCCAAAGCCCTGTCGGGTCTCGTTGGTCTTCATGATGCTGTTTGTTCATTAATGTTTTCGAACAAACTTTTAAGGCCAGAAAGAGGACAACTATTCTTATGTTTAGGTCAATTTACATACCTAAATATGCAACGTGACAAAATGTGAATAAACTGAAGAGTGCGAACACTTATGCAAGACAGTATTTTTAGGACTTTATGTAAAAATGTAAACAAATACATTTTTAGTTTGATCTTTATTCAACTAGGAAAGTCCCATTCAAATTAAAAAAACTTTGTTAAACACCTGCTGCAACATTTGCATTTTAAAGCCATAAAGTTCCAGATCTGGATACGTTTATCACATCTTATTTTTTTTAGAGCTGTGCATGCAAACATACCCTGATATATCCGAATAGATGGCCGTGTCCACGAAATACGTCGGGAGCAGATGGCAGATGAGCAGCAGCGCGGCCTTGACGCTTTCGCCCTGAGCCAGCCACAGGTCGCACACAGCCGGCACCGCCGCCCAGTATGTCCCCAGGAAAGGCACGGCACCCAAGATGGCAGCCAGAGCTGCGGGCCAGCAACAAAAGAGCCACTCAGCACCGAGAGTTTAGTAATAACAACACTGCAATCTGCCGCAAACACACGGACTCACCGGAAGGAATGAAGACGATGTTGATGCCAAAGATGGTGTGAGTGAGCCAGGTGTAGAGGCCGTAGAAGCCCGCCATTTTGAAGGAGGCATCAAACACCCCTCTGTAACGCAAACATCCACCATCGTCTACGTGAAGGAAGATCTTTCGCGTTTTATTATTTCACAGCCGCGATGCAAACCTGATGGCCTCCTCCACAGACTGGCCGATGATGTTGGAGGAGGGTCCGGGCTGCGAGAGCGGCGTCAGGTTGATGACCCATTTGACGGGTTTGTAGTATTCACCGCTGGAGCTCAGCAGGTAGAACAGAGTGGTGAGGAAAATCACCTGCATGGCAGCAGAGAACACACATCAGCACTGGAGCATGTACACAGAATAAAACCTGCTCATGGGCAGGACACTGCAAAAACTGTCTATATCATTATCTATCAAATAGACCGCAAAAAAACTAAATTTGTATTTTTAGTCCAGTTTATAATACAAATATCTTAATACACTTGAAATAAAACAAAACTAACTTACAAGTTAGCAACACAGGAACTTGCTTTAAGTCAAATATTCCTTAATTAACCCTTTCATGCATGAATTATGATCCTTTGTGTCAGGATTTTTTTTCGTCTTTTCTTAAGGCATAAAAAAAAGGTAGGAAAAAACATTTTGTAAAAAATATTTTATTTTCATTTTATTTTTTTTAGGTGATCAATTATAATTTTCTCCAAATACAAAGTTGTTATTTGAAAAATACGTCAGTAGTATTGTTCTTTAGGGGTTATCTGATGTCACAATATTTTTTTACCTGAAAGAGTCGTCTACAGTAGAAGGAGGGACCGGGTCGGTTGCTTTTTTGTCTGTCGGCCACATTGGATTTAACAAAAATAATTTCTTGCATTTGCAGCTGATGGCCAGTAGTTGATGGTGTATTTTATGATGCATTAGTGTCCACTTCAGTGGTCTGTGTGCACTTATAACATAAAAATCCACAAGGATCTCAAGAAAATGGCTTTTAGATAGCTGTCCACTGTAGTGACCGCTATGCATGAAAGGGTTAATAAATACTAGTTCCACTGGGAGATTATTTCACTTATAATAAGACATTTTTCCCATGTTACAAATGAAATAATCTGCCATTGGAACTAGTATTTTTTCCATCAGTATCAAGGAATTATTGACTTAAAACAAGCTCATATATGTTGCTGAAATGTTACTTTTACTTTTTGTCTTATTTCAAATGAACTAAAGCATTTGAACTAGAAACTAGTTCAAAAGCACTTTGTAAGATTTGGTGATTTATCAGTGTGCAAGTCTTTCGGATCATGTCAGAATAAGTCTAGTTATCTAGTTATCGAGGGAAGGTGTAAGCTGAAATGCTTCCGATGATGGAACATCCTTCATCAGCCCAGCACTGGCAGCAAATCAAAGGAAAAGCTCCCCTGAGTGTTTTTGAGCTGGTTCACCCGGTGAGTCATACCAAACTCAGTGCAAAGTTGAGCAGCGCCGTGCCGCTGTGGAACAACACGGTGAGGAGGGTGGTGGTGGTGGAGAAGAGGAGGCCGACGTTCCTGCTCATCACCACCCACAGAGACTCCAGGATCTACAAAACAACAAGAAGAAGAAGAAGGTAAACGCGAGCATCCAGAGGGAAACCGGATTTCCAAATAGCCTCTGTTAGATTAGAGCTGTGCAGATCAAGTTTTCTTTTTAAATGTCCTGGTATTTTAAAGAGTGTTTTCCAGTGTTTTTCTACATGCTCATCTGTTTTTTTCATTTTTTTCAGGTTTATAGATGCACGTTGAAAATGTGTCAAAAGTCTCCAGACAAATTACTGCAGGAGGAGGATGTGTTTAATCTGAATATATTATAAAATCTATAAATTCAGACAAATTCTGATCTTACAGACAGCAGAGTCTCGATGTTTTCCTGCACAAAAGAGGCGATGTCCTTCCAGTCCAGGATGTCCCCCAGCCAGCCGTTCTGTCGATGAGCCATGTTCTTCTGCACACGGTGCCGCCCACTGTGGGTCACATTCTGCAGCAACGAGGGGATAATATTTCTACATACAAATCGAAAATATGCAGAATAACAGGCGGTTAGTGTCACACACCTTCACGAACCAGGAATGGTAAAGTCGGTCCCAAAGCTCCAACACCTGCTTCTCGATCATCGCTGTGTTGTTCACCTTATCCCCCAACATCTTTTGAAGCTGAACACAAAAGTTAAAGTTGTTTTGAGCTTCAGTCTGTCAGACTTTATTTATTTTTTATTTGTTTGTACATTTAATATAAACCAAATCTCTAACCTTCTGTGTTATCCATTCTCTCCCGTGCTGATAAACATTAGTAGCAGCTGAATTCAGAGCTTTCTGCACGACACGAGCTTCTGGAAGCAAACTAGAGGAGGAAACATAAGAAGACAAAAAAAATCAATAAAGGTAGAAAAAAAATTTAAAAAGGAAAAAATAAAATGCCTTACTTAGCCCATTCTGGATGGTTGGAAAGAGTCTCGTTGATGAGGTTACTGGTAACTTCAATGATGTGAGCGCTTTCGTGATGAACCTAAGGAGTAAGAAGCTGCTTTGGTATCCAGGGAGACGATGATGTGATAGTGTGAAAGTTAAAATCAGAACAAAAACTGACCATAGCAGTGAGCAGAAGACCCATGAGCAGAGTCCCTGTGACCAGGAGGAAGATGATGAAGATGCTGATGATTTTGTCCAGCGATCGCTCCAACCACACTATCATCTGACAAGGAGACAGAGAAGATACTTTAGTGGACTTCTGCAAGAGTTCAACACCACAGTGATCAGACACATGGAGAAACCTGTGTCTTCCCCACATGGTGAGACCCCGTTTTAGTTTTAAACCCAAAGATAAAAGGTGGCTGATTTATTAAACCTGCAGTGTGCAGGTCTGGAAACATAACATGCATGTTCTTAAACTCAAGTAACAATCTTCAGATTCAGCTGATTTCTGTTTTTAAAACTAGTTGGTTCAACCACATTTTATCAGCTGTGTGTTATTCCAGCCGGGAAGGACCAAATCAAATGGAACGTACTTTTAATCTGATTCAGGAGTTAGTAAATAGCTGTGACTTTAGCCCAGAATCATGAAGATCTTATTATGGAAACGTCCCCGGCTGTGGAGAGATCCTGTAATGAGATCGCTCAGGAAAAAACAATATCTTAATGTGATGTTTTTGTCCAATTACCCCATTAGACTCACAGATCCAAATCTAACAACTTTTTATCTTGAAGCTGTTGATCCCTCCGTTTTACACCCCACATATGCATCACAGCACACGTGTAAAAAAATGACTTCAGATACAAGGATTCATTTGGGTTTTAAACTCAGGTTTCTCAGTGTTTCCATTGATAATCACATTTCCTCTCAGAAAACGTTAAAACTTATTGAAGTCCACAGCAAATGAGTGGAGGAAGCTGTTAGATGTCCTGCTGCATCAGTGCACTGATGTTACATGAATGGTTAATGATGCAGAGGTCAGTACAGGAGCTGCTGCATTACAGCTGCAAATTTAGAGACACCTTAGATATAAACCTTTATCTGGCAAACTGAGGTGAATTAAACCCAATAACCAATTTTTATTACAAAAAGCATAGACTCACCACATATGAAAAAGGATTAAAGCTGTAAATTAATGTTCCTAGCGATACAAATTTCTTCTAGTCGCGTATAAATCTAGTGCAAATGCAAAGTATTGCAATAGTGATACTGTATTCAGAGCCACAGACTCTTAGTAAGTGTCTGACTCAGGATACACAAAGCCACTAACAGGTTTTAAATTAGACCACAGTTTTAAACACTTTGAGTTCCAGATCTTTAAAGTTGTGCTCCTCTTAATGGTGCTTAATTTGAATCAATTGAACAATTGATGCAGAAACAAAAGTATTTACAGCCCCCTTCGCATATTTCTAAGCTTCTCTGGAAGGAATAAATTATTAGTTTAATGCAGTAGCATATTCTCACATAGAACAATTTACCAAAAATTCAATTAAGAGCACATTCAATCAGGGCAGAAAAAAACCTACGTAAAATATCGATTAACACCAAAACAGTTAATCTGTTGACTATTTTTTAGATAAACTGGTGAATAACTGGACAGAAAAGGAGCTAATCTATGATTTTTTTCTTTTACAGAATTTGAATCTACAACTTACACTACAGGAATTCTGGGTAATATATTCACAGATTAAGGTGTATTTATCTTAAGTGCAAAATGTAAATATTCTTTGTACAGTTTTTGCCTAATTACAGTTCTGAGCAAGTTGGTCTTTCAGCAAATTCCCCATTTTGAGTCTGTACATTCCAGCTAACAATTAATCAATTACTAAATTAGTTGATCAATTATTTCAAATATCAATTCATCACGACTAATCGTTCCAGAGGACATCTTAATCTTCATCTGTCGCAAACAAAATGATCTAAAACGGCTCTATGTTTTAGATAGGTAGCCATGTCTTGAGTAAAAGTTAACATCTCCGTTAAAAAATGAATTTATTCGAATGGTAATAGGAGCTTTTGACCATCACACAATTTACTGCATGTGCTTTAAAGCTTAAACTCTTATAGAGCCTCTCAGAGTGACGCTTCATAATGATTAAAACATCATCTTTCTGAACCCGCAGATCAAAAACACTCCTCTCCTCCCACTCCTCTCTGCTCTCTTTACATCAGCCATCTCTGCATGCCGCTCACAGTCTCTCAAAACAAATCTGCCAGCTGGATCAAAGCAGGGAAGATACAGATGGTGGAGAGAGGGTGGGGGGGATCTGGGGGGGGCAACAAGTACCACCTCCACCTCCCCACTGTAGCTTCCTGCAAAAGTAAAATAAACAGGAAGCAGGAAAGCAGCAAGGTAACAAACAAAGATGAGAGGGAGATGACAGTGGATGGAGCAGGATAAAAAAAAGAAGCCAGTTCAAGCAGCTAACAGGTGTGTTCACTCCTTCACACACACCAACATGAAGACGGAGGTTAATTCTTTACCCTCGTGCTCTCTCACACACAAGCACTTATTACCTGCTTGTTAAGCCAATGCCAGAGCTTGGGGAGGAGACAAAGAGACATTGGGAAGATTGTTATTGGAGAAATATGTGCGACAGTCGCCTCATGCCCCCCCATAAGACGTCCTCTGTTTGGGTACAAGCAGTGAGTGGACACACTGCGGCAGGCAGGATCTCATAATGGGCTGTACACAGAGGGTGCAGTGGTCTGAGGGTCGGGTGCAAACACACAGCCGCATCCAACGTCACAAAAATGATCTATGATAAAACATCTACAGTGTTCGTTCTAATGCTATAAGAGTCACCAAACATTACCAGTAATACAATCTGACAGTGCAAAGAAAACAACCAGCAAGCGTGACAATCTCAATTTAAACTGTTTCTGGTCATTTGACCAGCATTCTGCCAAACTTCGCTCCCCATTCAGCTCTATTTTTAGGTCTAACTTCACTATCTCCTCCAGTTGGTGCTGGCTGGTTCATCCAGTCGGTGTATTAAAACTTTCCACACCAGCTGCTGCTGGAAATAACTCTGATGAGAGTCTGAAACTGAGCCTTAATAGCAAATCAGTAGCTACAAGGCAACACTGAGTGTAGATAACCTTTATAGAGTTATCTATAAAGGTTTCGATCAAAGTAAACTCGCTTGTACAGACTGACAATGAAACTGGCTGCATTAAAGATGAATATCAGTGGTCGTAAAGTCTACTTTTTGGGATATCCTTATTTGACTGGTTCAGAGTTCCCTGACTAAACTCAACTCAGTGACTACGGTAACTCAGGCGGCTTCGATTTGTTTGATCAGGTTTTTAAATCACGACCTATTTTTGAGTGCATGTTTGGCAAAACTATCACATGCTTTGCAAAAATTAGCTGAAATGCTAGTCAACAAATTCATTAAAGTTCAAAGCAAAGCACGTAGCTGATGAAGTAGGAAAACAAACTCACAAAAAACATGTTTTGTCCTTACACCATTACCTAGAACCCCATTAATGTATTACTAGCTGCATTAACAACAAGCCCTATCTCAAAAAAGAGAGGAAACATGCAATGCTAACGTTAGCCCAGTAGTTCAGAAAACTGAACAGCAAGGAAACATTGCCAGCAGCAGCAGCATGTTACTTTGCAGAAGACTGTAGCTCTGTGTGTGGAGTCTGATGGATGTGTGGAAACAAAAGGTTCTCCTGAAGAAACATGTTTAGAATAAATATCTGTCGTTGAGAAACAGATACTAAGTGTCATCGATGTTATTTGTGACGGTGTAAAACTGATGAAATGTGGTCTGACACTCTGCTGTTTCTTAAAGCTGGAAAGTCTTTAAGCATGCACAGGACAATTAATGTTTGAAAATTCCTACTACAGTTTTCTAATTAATTAAGTAATTTTAAATGCTCTATGTTCTGTTTAATGTGAATCAACAGATTTTAGACCTCTACAAATATGAACTGGTCATTTACAGTCTACAAAATGTGCAAATTCTAGCAAAAAACAAAAACAAACTAGCATTGCATTAGCCTCATATGTTTTGAGGTGTTTAACTCTGAAACCATTTTCAAAACCAGAACGCAGTTTTGGACGGTCAGTCTCAATTCATCTATTAATATCTAACACATGCCTATTGTCAGGTTCTTACCTACTTGCTTTGTGAAACTTTTAAGAGGTCAATCACAAGGCTCCAATTTAAGAACGAGGGTTCTGATTTATTAACCACTGAAGACCTTCTGTGAGGAAAGTGACCACTAAACGGTTTGAAAAATCAAAATGTGCACCGGAGCAATATAACGTTTCGCTTTGTGATAATTACAGGTAGTGTGGAAATAAAATACAGAATGAAAAATAACTACATACCACCAGAATGCATTACCTTGGTGTCAACGCGCAGCAGGAACTGAGCGAGGCCTTTGATTGGTCCAGGCAACAAGGCCTCTTCGCGTTCCCGTACGAACTTCTCCAACACGGTCCACCACAAGCTCAGAGTCCGCTCTGCGAAGCTCTTCACACCAAAGCGGACCATCAGCTTCTTCAACACCCAAACTGAAGCAACAAAGTAGCAAATATGTATCTACAGGGGATCTTTTCATTTGAAAGTGATGACAGATGAGTGTTACCAGCCACAGGGATGGGCAGCAGCTGGAGGATCCAGAAGTTGAGCCACATCTGGACCAGCACGATGGCCCAGACCAGCAAGATGAAGTAGATGTCGCTGGATTTCCGACTGCTTTTCTCTTTCAGCTGGAGGCTGGCCCTTAAGGGGCGAGGGAAGCCCGGCGTGGGGGGCACGGGACCTACTGATGGCACCCCGTCTTGGAGAGGAAGGAAGGGAGGAAAAACAATTTTTAAAAAAGCAAAAAGAAAACACACAAGTACAATGTTCACTGTACTTTTTAAATCCATGTAAAGACCACAAACATACAGATTATGTTAATGTGATTTCACATGAGAAACCAGCAAAACGGAGTGCATGATGGTTAAGTGGAAGAAAAATAAAGCAAGAAAAGTTTCCAGTCAATTTGAGTGTGATGCCACTAAATAAAATCAAAGGCAACACATTTCCTTCTGAAGCTACCCAATTATTTTTACTAATTAGTAAACAAAGCACTATTTAAAGCAAGTTTAGGTGTTAAAACAACTTGGGCTTTTGTAAACGATTATTTAAGTAATGGAGTAAATTATTGATTATTCCGACAAATCATAAGTAATTGAATAAAAACTTGTCACGATTTTATAAGTTTTTAATTTAGTTTTTTAATAAGAAACGTTTCATTGCTTAAAATGGAATACAATTGAAAAATCCCTTTTAGTTTCAAGTTTGATGTATGAAAAAAAATTATTATTTAATGAAGCCTTGAGGTGGATCATTTGCTCAAGTTTAATAATTGAAGTACTCGAATAATTTGATGACTCATGAGCCCTAAAACCAGCATCAAAAGCATTAAACATCTCACAAAGTACTTTTGCAAGGCACTTTAGTTATAATAAGTGCAAACAACCAAGAGAAAGTCTCTTCAGGAACTGCTCGCCAAAGCAATGCTGACCGTAAAAAAAAAAAAAAAAATTATTTTACAGTTGTTAGGAGTTCCGGTACTTCCTCTAAGTACAATAAATCATTCAAAACGCTACCAGTTTTTCAACTCCAGCCCCAGAGGATGGAGAAGAGCTTCCCCACCTGTGCTGGAAGCCTCACTGGACTCTGCTTTTGGCTGCAGGTTGCTGCAGGAAATGGCCATGAAAATCGTGTTGGCAGCCAGTGAGAGCATCTGTCCCGGCAGCTCTCCTGTGGGGTGCGAAAAGGAACAAGCACAGGCAGAGATCACTGAAAACCAAACTGTGAACATTTTGGTGCATTTTTTTTAATAGGACTTTACATCTTCACTGAAGTCAATTTTCCAAACTGCCTCCTTTCATTTCCCTTCACAAAACCTCGCTGTGGGCCAAGCATCCAGCTGCTGTAACGTAACCTGAGGACTGGCTGTGCTTGACAAACCGGGAGGACAAATTCATACCAAGTTATTTTAGTACGAGACCTTTTCACTGGCACAAAGCTAGTCAAAAGATTCTTTCCAAATGAGTATCTGCAAGTTTTTCTAGAACACATTTATTTCTTTAATAGTTAATAGTACTGTTATCACTAAATAATAATAATAATAAGAAGAAGAAGAAGAAGAAGTGTATGCGAGTTGAAAAGACAGAAAGTGAAGAACGCCATGACTTATCTCTGATGATCATCGAATGAACACATTTTCTCAGCCGGCTTTCTATATTTAAATGACTTCCTTCCTCTTGTTTGCCATATTTGGGAGTACTTTCGAGCACATACGACTTTACCTTTTCCTGGGACAGGGGGTTTCTCCAGGGAGCCCACAATGAGGAGCGCCACCATCACCATAAATATTGGCACCCTCCATGACCCGGTCAGAGAAACTAAAATCAGAGAGAGAAATGTGAGTGATGATGATGTATCAAACACAGAGAACCCTGTTTCAGTCATAATTTTCATTTTAAAAATGTGAGCTTTCAGGCAGTCTTTTTGCTCTGTTTAAGCTGGCAACACTGCACTAATGTTGCTACAACTTCTGGAAAGCTCGTAGTAACTTTTAATATTTCACACTTGAAGGTCAGCAGTGCTTTCTAACCTTAGAAGTGTGCTAAAAATACAGTCAGACTTCCTCATCTTACTCTGCACAAGCTCAGTCGAGGACAAGACATTTTCTTACACAACTTGCACTCGGGTGGGAAATGAGAGATTAACCCCCCCCTCCCCCATAAAGAGGCAGTTTGTAGAAAAATGTGAAAATGTGCCTGAGCAGGTCCAGACTCACCAATGTAGAAGAGCAGAACAGCCCAGACGGGAAGCGCCAGAGCCCTCAGGTAGCACTCAGTCTGGGAACTCCACTTGAGACAGACGGCCAGCAAGTAGCCAAACACGACACTGCACACCTAAAGGAGCATAACAAGACATTTTGAGATTTCTTGCCTCACTTAAGTTCACTGTGAGGCTTCAAGTTCTATTATTTCATCTAGTTATTAATATTAATACATTTTCTCTATAAACTTAAACACATCTATCAAAGTTTGTTGCTGTAAATACTTTTTTTACAGCATTGGTGTTCCAGTTTCTATCCATAACCAGACATATTCAGACTCACCATAGAGCCTTTAGAAAGAGCACACGGTGTCCGTCTAGGAGCATTTAATCTAATTTGGATTTGTTTGTGGCGATGCAGGGTTTATTGTTTAGGGCAGGTTTGGAATAATAAGATTTTGACCAATTAGACACTGGAAATATAGAAAATTAGATCAGGCAACAAGCAAATTAAATCATGTTTTCCAAGAAACCTACTTTCTGATCTGCGCTTAATTGAGTCAACTGTTTATGCTGAAGCATCCAAGATCATATTTGTGCAATTTATGATGATCATTAAGTCTGAAGTGAGGCTGATCTAAAACTTTTTACTTACCGTATTATGTATGAACTATTTGCTAAAAGCTTATATATGTGTTATTGTACATATGTTAAGCCAGTGCCAGGTAAACTAAAAGAGCAGAAGAAGCTAAAACCCATTTATTACTTCATATAGTTACTATTTCCACATCTTCACGTTTTCTCTACTGAAATATTAACAATAAATAGTTAATTGTTACATTGTAATATACAATCTTTTATCTTAACAGGAGTAAGAACGTCAGTTTGTTACTACTTTACATAAAAACACTTAGATAATGGTAAAAAAAAAAAAGTTTTGTGTAAATACAGTAATTCTGTTATATTTTTACTCAAGGTTATCATGTTTTAAGAATCTCATACCATGATTAATATAATAAAATAAATGTACTGTTCACATTAGTGTTCAACACCTGCCTCCAGTTAATTTTAAAATGGTTATCCAAGCTTCTTCTTTTCTGCTATTTTTGTAAATAATGACCTATTAAACAGTATAAATAACATGCTTATAAAAATCATATTTTATTTTAAGTGCGAATATTTCATAAATAAATGTAACCAAATAGTAGCCTATGGCCCTTTTTGTATTATTTTCTGATATAAAAACAGAACTGTTTTATTGCTCTGCCCATTATAACTGTCCTCTGGGATTAATAATAAAGTAACTATATTACTTTATTATTAATAAAGTAATAATAAAGTGTTTCTTCACTGTTTTTGACCAAGTTAGAGGAGAAATGTGAATTTCTTGGGATAATTTGAGCTCAGCTGATGCAGCTGAACTTGTTCACCCTCACTGACAACAGTCTGAACCGTGACGGGGGGAACTGCCCCGATGACTCTGCGTGTTAACTCACCCACACAACGTGGAAGCAGTCCAGCAGCACCCCGATGACCCAGCAGACATGTCCGAGGATCACCTGCATGCCGATGACACTCCAGAAGAGGTAGAGGAAATAAGCAAGCGGCGCCCCCGCCCCGATCACCAGCAGCACCGTCAGTCTCTTTAGCACCAGCTTGCCCATCTCCTCCACCCCGTAGTTGACGCACCACACCGGGACCAGCAGGGTCCCCACGACGACGGGCGTCCCGGTGTCCTGCAGGCCGCTGAGCCACGAGCGGCCGAGCCGAGCCAGGGAGTACTTGAAAGGGTGGAGGAAGGTGCCGCAGAGCACCGCCCAGAGCAGCGGGCGGAGGAAGGCTTCCAGGATGAAGTACACCAGGACAGCCGCCCCGCAGCAGATAGCCACAAAGATCATCGCCCCGGTGTTGTAGAAGGCCTGCTTGATGTTTTTGTCAAACTTCAGGGAGGACGGCTGGGACAGCAGTTGGCTCATCATCCCGACGGCCGGCTGGACGCTCTCAGAGAAAGAAACGGAGAGAGGCCGGCCCGTGTGAGGGCTGCCCAGGGGAGAGACAGCGGCGCGCTGCGGCGCCGACTCCTCTTCATCTGCCATGACACCGCTGCTGCTCCGCGTAGTCCTTCCAACGGCTCTGCCTCGTGACGGAGGAAAATATATGACGTAGAAATAGCGACTGTTCCAGAGGAACATGGGAAATGTAGGAAAATGAAACACGCCCTGGAATCTTCGGTATTTCCTCATTCATTTTTTGTTATCGTTCTTTGTGTATTTATTGCTTTTTGTAGTTTATCTAAAACACTGTTTTAGTAGACACACAAAAACACAACTTTTCTCACATCCAGAGAAATTAAGTTTAAGATGAAACAGACTTCATTATAAAGAAAAAAATGCTGAGCAAATTTTTTGAACAGCTGCTGAAAATATTTTGTAAGGTAGAAATGGAAAGAAGAAGTTGATGTGTAACTGTTCTGTTACAAGCAGCTTGCAATGCTAAACACACATTGTAATGAGCGCATTTAAATATTACAAAGTCATGTACTATGTGAGAAAAAATGCAATCGATTCAATCAGAGAAAAAAATTTTATTTTATATTTTATACTTGAACTTTCGTTTTAATTTTCCATTCTGGACATTTTACTTTTTTTTTCAGGAATTTCAATGTGTGATTAAAATGCTACATAAACAGTGTGACGGAGAAATAAAGTATTATCAGTTTAATAAAAATATTGCTTATGTAAGACAATATCGCCAGTTGTGTTTTCACTGCTTTTATAAACAAGTCACTGCTGTGGCTGAGGAGGATGTTGGCTTGTATCCACACAAACACTGTGGGGGAACAGGAAGGATGTTCATGTAATTTTTCTTTCCTCTGCATTCCAGAAAGTTTCCTCACAAGTTACCAGCAAACAGCAGGGATCCTGAAAATGACTACCAGATTATTCATTGGCTTGTGTAAACACTGTCTTCTAAATCAAAAGATGTTGAAAAAGACTGTTTAATTTGATACTACTCTATTATCAGATATCTGAAGCACATTTCTCCTCCATAACATTTGTTTATTCATTTGTCAAGATGCGTGATGCTCGTATAATCTATCATGTTTCATACATCTAACATAGTCCTTATCTGTGCAAAGTACACATTTCATTATGGCAACCAACATTTTTTTTTTATTGCTGCATTATCAACTCTTTCCTATCCAGTGTGATTGGCTGTGCTTGTTTATGGCGTCCCCATGAGCAAATAGAAGGTGAGAGCTACTATGAGCAGCAAGCAGATCGGAGAATTGAAGGTCTGATAGGCTGTGGAGGGCATGAAGATGTCTTCATACTTATAGATGCTGATCATGCGGTCACTGACCGGAGGATTGTCGATGTCGTGCCTTGTGATGGAACCTGTAGGTGCAGTGGGGGCTATGTTATGCTGCTATTTCTTGTAAAGAAGTCAGACTGATGTTTTGGTCTTCTTACGTACCTTGAATAGCAGGTCCCCATGCAAACAGGTAATACCAGGAAAGATGCAAGTCCACCAGCGTTTCCTCTCTCGGGACGTATAACGGTCGTTTGAAACGGCAGGTCACCCGATTGTTCTCGAAGATTCCTTCTTCATCGCGAGCCGGGTTCCTCTTGATCTCCTTGGCCCATTGGCCAACGTTGTAAAAATGGTGAATTCTCACACGTCCATTGTCATCATGAACGCACCCCATCACGTCGTCTCCTCCCTGCGTCAGAAAGGTTCAAGAAAAGCTTTGTTTAGTGGTGATGTAATTTGAGGATACTGGTGATGCTGATTTAGCTGATGCCAATTATTCTTTAAAAACTATATCAACATATTTAATCTGCATATTGTTGTAGTGCCGATTCACCACACATATTGTCTCAAGGCATTTTACAAGAAAAAAATATACGCAAAAATATGTACTTAGTTAAATCCAACTAAATAATGACAGATTGAAAGTCAATTAGGTACATTTTGATCCTAGACATAAAACAATGCGGTCGAGTACAGTTTGTTGTTCCAGAAGATAAAAAGGTGTATTTTAAAGAAACTCAGCAGATTGCTTTGGGCCACCAACTTTGCAGCAATCACTGTTGAACACATAAGTATCAACAGGGGACAATGGCTCAAGGCGAGCTTCCACCTGCACGACTGACCCTGACCGGGGGTTTGAGAAGACAGACCCCCTGGTCTTTAAGTTCTAATTAAATATATAAGTAAAATTATACTATGGATGATTTTTTTTAAAAAAATACACTTTGCATGTATTTGTAAAAATATATATTTTAAATGTACATTTTAAAAATATATTACAAATACATACAAACAATACTCTTCTGAAGCTGTACTTTTTAATTTTAGGAAGCCTTACTAAATCTCAAAATAAATACATTTCAATAATATTTGTAAGTACTTTGTAAAGAGTGTCTAAGTATATTTCAATGAAACACTTTCAGTGCTCACATACATGCTACTTTATGCTAACGAAGTATACCTTATTAGCTGTTGCTTTGGGACTCTGTCGTTCCCCTAAAATCAGCCAAAAGTCTCCAACAGGAGAGCAAAGCAAGGTGAGTAAATAGGTGAGTAAAGCACACATAATCTGCCCATCTGAGAGTATTTCATAGTCACCATAGTTTCTGACTGGAGTAGCAACAAACAGCTTCATGTAGCACTTGTGGATGAAGTGACAGACGGTGTGGAGCGACAAAAGTAGTATCCAAAGATGTTGCTCACAGTAACATGGGTGTTCATTCATGCTGCACCAGCAGAGGATTTGAAGATTATGTGTATCCAGTAGAAGTCCATTCTTTTCCTTTAGGCACTGAGCTCTTCCAACAATACTTTTTATTTTTTAATAACAGTGTACTGTGTTTTACATGATGAACAAACTACATGGTGTACACAAAGTAGAAAGCCAAGATTCATTGATGGACCGAACCATGACTGTTCCTTTTATAGTCACTGTTTAAGCTGCATTATACTTCCACAATGGTCCTTATTGTAAATTCAATAAAATGTATCGTTTTTCCTCTCGAACTGTGTTTGAGAGACAAAGTCCCAGAAAGAGGTTCTATTAATCATGTATCTTGTACTTTTGTTTGTTAAATAAATGTTTAAACAAAACATGTCTAAAAAACTTTCTAAAAGTAAGTAACACATGCTGACTGTTACAATCGCTTCATGTTTGCTGTTTCTCAACCTGTCATTATCATACAGTCAATACAAACCTGGTTAATCAAATAGCAAACTATTCATTTTTTGACCTGTTACCTTACAAAAAAAAAATGCATGTTTTGATTAGCTAAGCAAATATGAATATGAACATTTACAAAGAGGAGAAGCAATCACAGGTGTTGCACAGCTTCTCACCATTTTCTTGTCAGAGGAGAAACCCACAGCGACCCAGCCGTCTGTGTCCGCACTCATCTCATACTCCACATCTGTACCGATGCGGCGATAGCTCAGAAAGTAATCACACGTCTCTGCATCACACCCTGGCTTCCCGTACCTGCACATGTACAGGACGTATCCGTCAACAGAAAAGACACATGCAAAACCTTCAGCAAAAAAGGTTTTGTATTATCAGAGATAAGGTTGACATAAACTCTGGCATTTGGTTAAATGAAAGTATACATCCTACTCAGACTCATAGTAATAGACTATGAAGAATTTTTAGGTTTACAGTTTCTTAGAAAAGTGTTCATACTCATTGGACTTCTTCACATTTGATCACTTAACAAACAAATTACATTTTAGCAGGATTTAATATGGTAGGCAAACACAAAGTACATCATATTTGTTAAGTGCCGGTGGAAGGAAAGTTGATCCCTTCCTTATAAAATCCAGTAAAATCAATTGAGAAGTCACGTCACCTAACAAGTAACTGGATTTCACCTGAAAGTAATTTGTTGTTAGAGACTGCAAAAAACATATAAGACTGGGGTGGAGGTTTACCTTCCAGCAAGACAACAACCTGAAACACACAGCCAGAGCTACATTGAAATGGTTCAGATAAAAGCATAGTCAGTGTTAAAATGGGCCAGTCAAAGCTCAGACCTCAACCTCAATTTGTGGAAAGACTTGAAAGATGCTTTTCACAGATACTGTTCATCCAGTCAGACTGACCTTGAGATATACATTAAAATTAGAGACATTCTAGTCTTTATAGTACAAGTTGAAAGAGACATCCTCCTCCCATAACCCACCCCCAAGGGTGCAGCTGTAGTTCCAGCAAAAAGCAATAGTACAAAGATTTGCCTCAAGACTTGATGCAAATGTTGGATTCACTTTTTGACATTTTATTTATTTAAAAAGTTAAACTGTGCATAATTTTAACTCTGCTTTGAGTTGATCCACCTCACAAAATCTTAACAAAATGCATGTGATTGTAATTTCATCAAATGTTGGAAGGTTTTAAAAAGAGTGGGTCCTAAAGCAAGGCACCCTATAGCTCTGGTGAAATGGCATATAAGCCATAAGAGGACATTCATAAAATGCAGCAGCACGTCAGTTTAGAAACAGAGGATGAATGGCTGTGATGCCTCTGACCTTATGCAGCCTTTGGTAACGCCGCAGTCGCCGACTTTGATCTTGGCAAAAGGATCGACTGGTGGAGCTGTGGGGAATGGATAACCTGCAAGATACGTAAACAAAACAACGATCATCTGTTTCTAATGATAAACTGGACTAAATGAGGAGAAGCCATCTGCTCTGCGTGGTAGGTGTGGGTGAGGAGGAGACTGGATCAGCAGGGAGCTGGCCTAGGTGCTGAACAGCCTTTACACGCAACACAAGGCACGTTTCCCTTTTTTGTTTTTCTTAACCTACTAGGCCCCGCAGGCTCACATTTTTCTTCATGTGAATGTGATGTGATTTCATCCAAAGAGAACCAGATCCTTACCATCATCAGACAGATATCTGGACTCCAGGAACTCGGAGGCGAATGTGCTGTAGGAATCCTTGTGATGCTCCTGATGGCCCGGCTCTCCGTGGTCGCCGTGGCCGGTGCGAAGCGCTCCTTCGTCGGTGGGGCTCGACGAGACCCCCCACCATCCGCTCTGGCATAGCATTGCCGACAGCTGCACGAAGCTCCGCAACAAAACCATGGCTAATAATGAAGCAGGAGGTGATATGCGAACACTAAACGGAAGAAGGGTCGAGGCTGGTCCTCATTTCTGTTTGAATGTGTTAATGGTTGCGGATTTATCCATGGCAGCGTCACGCCATCACGTCTTCTTCTGATGCCGTTTGTCTCTGTTTTCACAGAGATGGGACGGGATGCGGCGTCGCTCACTGTGTGAGATTATCAGGCTAATTTCTCGTAAAATTGCCCAGATTTGTAATCCAATCATGTAATAAGAGGCACGGGGCCCTAATCCGCAGTGAAACCCAAAACCTAATTCTTTCTGGTTGTATTTAATCCATCATATCTCTCAGCTCGGCGAATGGTTCCGTCCTCATGTATCAGCCAATAAGCAGCCGCGACGTGCTGCCATCAGGGCCGATCAATTAGGGTTCTTGTTTTCACAACAATCCCATTAGACATAAAATGCGAACCACTGGGATCAGATCAAACCTTTTTTAAAAAAAAAAATAAATAAATAAATACACACCTTATTTTTCACAAATATCACTTCAGTGCATTTGGACTTTATTTGACAGAGTGACACAAACTAGTACATCGTTTAGGTGGAAGGAATGTGATAAATTGTTTTCTAATTTTAATATCCATACCCGCTTTACACCTAAAAGCTCAATTTCTGCCCAAAATCAGGCACTTTGTATTGACAACTGTCTGAGAGCATCAATTTTCAAGGCTTGCCAAAACGCATTTTTTGGATTTTATTTAGAATGCTAAATACATGTGCGTGCCACACTCTTCAGATTTTTATTTGTGAAAAACCTTTTTCATCCATTTTTATTTTTTCTTCTATTTCAGCTGGTCTAGTACACAAAATCCCACTAAAATACCCTAACGGTGGTTGTAGCATGACAAAAAATGATGAATGTTGTCGGCCATTGTAGGTCTACTTCTGTTACATACCAGAAGTCATACCAGAAATGGCTCAAAGACATGCCACACACAGCAAAGAAATACATTTAAAAAAAAAAGCACAAAGGCCATCTTCCCACATTTATTTGAATAGTTAGGTTATGCTGAAAAATCTAATATTTCTCTTTTGGATTTGGGAAAATAGAATGGTTTTCATCAGTGTTTAAGGATAATTTACATTAGTCCCACCTTTTTTTTTTTCCTAAATATTGATTGCTGTGTTCAATGTAGCATCACATAAGCAGTTGCTGTAAAAATGTTTCAATATTTATATTTTATAAACGACACTAGACACTAGTCATTTACACTATTTCCTAACAGAATATAGCAGGAAAACAGGTCAAAACCTTTTTTATTGGATTTGAACATTTCAAAATCACATGAAAGCAAAACGATAAATTGTTGTTGCAATGTCAACTGTGATCACTTGAGGGCGACATTAACCCACCGTTTATACCTTACTCCCAGGTTCCTTCCATATTCTGGTAAATTAAAGATTTTGCTTTAAATACGAAACTTTGAAGAGAACAAGACAAACGAGAGTTGTTACATTTAATTTTATGGGTTCCACTGAGAACGAACATTAATAAATTACAAATACATGTAACTTTGAGTCAAAAAGATCAATGCTATTTGTCTAAAATTAATCACACTCTAGTTACTTATTAGTTAATTTTGATGTTTTATCTTAATGTTTTGGTTGTTACCTTTAAGCATCATGTGTCCTGATCGCATTCAAACTTCAGCATCTACTTCTGTCACAGCAACCCACTTCATTTTCTGCGGCACATCCTTATTTAAGCCTGCAATGCAGTATAGAAAATGAACAATTTTACTGTATTAGAATTAGGGTTAAGGTCAGCAATTTCAAACTATAAATTGGAAACAGAATGTGCTGATGCCAACCTCAATGAAATGACCAAAAATAAAAAATTATAAGTTCAAATGAAATTTTTGTTTTTAAGAAATAATTTTATTTTTAAGCATTTTTTTATTTTGTTGAAAATAAGGAATGTTAAGAGATTAATAAGAAAGAAAGCTGACAAAAAAATCTCAACAATGACAGAGAGATGGTAAACTTTGCTATTCATATAAGGATCCTGCAGGTGATGCTGATGTTACACTGTGTAGAAAAACTACCATGAAGTCTGACTGCCTTTTATAATGAAGTCAACGTCAAATTCTTAGGTCAGGGAACCGTCTTGTGCAAAAAAACCCCCAAATAAATAAGAACCTCCACTTTTATATCAATTCGGAAACAGAAAACATTTCAATAATTACAAATAGTGCTTTTAGGAATAAACTATGCAAAAGTTGACAAGTCTGTCAAATGCAGTTGCTACACATTGCTGCTATACCAAGATTAGCTTTGACAACATTTTTGACAAAAGTATAAATCTTCATTTTTTAAACTTAAGATTATATGCATATCAGATTCGTTTAACAGAGAAATAGCCATTTAAGCACGGCTAAGGTGTAATCCTTCAATCAGACACAATCAAAAATTTACCTCTGCATTGTTTTCTTTCTTAGTCAACATCCACTTCATAAATATTTGCCTCCATGCTTTCACTCTCATACTGAGTTATGACTGAGACTTAAACCTGACTCATTCCACGAACTTCAACCTCAAACACAAAAATTGTTAATAAATCAAAATTTATTTTCTATTTTGTTCATCATCCTCTGTTCAGTTAATCTAGAAAAGAAGCTAGATGGGATTTTGCTTCCACACCATTTGAACAGAGCATTAGGCATGAACTGAAGGGGGTTTCATGATGTAGGGCTGTAACTTCCTGTTTGGTCTTGGAGTTGTGTTGATGGTTTACATTAGGTTTCATTATTTCCTGCTTTAAATACAATGTAATCCACTCTCCAATAGACAAGCATATAAGCAAGTAGCATAACTTTTTTCTTTTAATTCCTGAGCTGCTCCCTAAGACGTTGGCGCCGTGGACTGTGAGCCACACTGCCTGAAAGAAAAACAGCCACTTCATTGAAATGAATTACCCAACTAGAACATTTTAATTTTGCAAATTTCTTTATATCTTTGAGCACATAAATGAGTTTCACCCCGAGGTGAATCTACAAGTCTACGTACATGTGCACACATGCAACACTGTGACCTTTAACCTCCCTTCTCTCAGCACACACTCTCTCTCCCTTGCGCTGACACAAATCATCCTGATCAATCGCTCCTCTTGGTCTCGATCCGCCCAATTATCCCGTGTTTATCCTTCTATTATTTCTACGGTTACCTCGACCCTCCCTCTCTGCGTACCAATTACCATTCCGTGTGGGGGGCAATGCTTGCTGGGTAATGAGGGACTCTGGGCGTACCAATCTTAGCCTAATAGCCTTAAAGGGCCACTCATTAACACACACATATCCTCACCTCCATACCCATATATCATGGCACAGGGAGAGAGATTGAGGAGCTGGATGGAAATGGTAGTAAAGAAGGAAAGAATGAGAAAGGAAAGAGGGAGAGTATGTGTGTATGTGCTGTGGGGGAGTGCAAAAGAGGTGGTAAATGTCAGCAGTGTGTCTCCTGGGCCCGTGAGACGAGTCAGTGACAGCAGAACAATGTCTGCTGGGTCCATTCAGAAACTGTGAGAGCATGCATGGGTTTTTCTGTCCTGCACATGGGAAGCTGCAGCGCAGAACACACATGGTTTGTGCCTCACACCGTTCTGAGCACGCACACGGCAGGTAAGTCCGGGATGCTGCTGGAGATCAGCAGGAGGGTGGATGGCTTAGTGAGAGCTGTCAGTCAATAGGAGACCCTGCAGGCTGAGCACTTGTGTCTTCACTACGACAACTTTCTTTTTTTCAGTACAAATTGATGGTCCGGAAAGGTTTACCTGCTCAAAGTTGTATTTTATTTTATCACACCAAAGAATTGTACTAAAAAAGTATTTTCTCTCCAACGAAGCCCAATATTTTTAATCCCCCAAAGATGGTCAATCATTTGTTTGCCTGGTTAGTAGGAGCTTTAAACAATTACATATTTGTGGAAATACGACTTCTTTAGATTTAGTCTTACATTAAAAACTCAATTCTAAGACAAATCAGACCCGAAAAAAATTATTCTACATCCATTTTCAGTCATTATGGCAAACTTGAAAACTGGTCAAATGTTTAATCTGTTTGCTAACGTAAAAAAGGAGGCGCTCACTCAGGGCACTATTACTTCAAGTAATCCCCTGCCTGTTTTCCACCAAATGAGAGTACTGATCGCCTTTTTTTAAATAAGTGGATATAACTCTCTAGATTTAGTTTTAAAGAAAGACCAAATTTAACTTCAAAAGAGATGTTAAGAAGGAAATATTTAATAAAGCAAAGTTAACCGTTTCTCTTCCTCTGCCCCTTTCTCTACTAGGTGATTCATGCTGGATTATCTTTAGATAAGCAGTTTATGTTATTCCCTCCAATAACAGCAATAGAAAAGCTGCTGTCTTGGCACTTTAAACTCTCTTCTCTCTTTCTCTTTCAGGCAGAGGTGAGATCACTTATCGACTTCACCCTGCTTATAACACCAAGCTATTACCTCTGTCTCTGTGTCTCACAGTCATAAAGCAGGTTTGGGATGCCCATCCACAGGGATTCATTTAAGACTTGTCAGAAATCACTCTGCTCACAGTGAGCACTATTGGCATGTTCTCCCATCTAGACCTCTCTCCCCTCCTGCCCTCACAACCGTCTCTACTAGTGAATGCTTACTACACTCACAGAGTAATCCTCCGTATTAGTGGGACAGGAGCAGGAGCATCTTTGTCCTATTTGCACACAAAGTTTGGTTTGTGCTGTTTGACTGTAGGGATCTCAGCGTGTACCAAAGGGTGGAGGGGTCCGCTGTGCTGATGAAATGTTTGCTTTACCGATAAGGAGGCGCAGATGAGGCATTGATCGGCACTCATTAAACATCGCCGACTGTGGTGACACACATTCATATGTGACAAACATGGAAACATGCATTTACAACCTGAATTTGCAGCCTCTCATACGTCTCCTCCTGTGTGAGGGACTTTCACAGCTTGTATTGACAACTGACTTAAAACGCTTGTTGTCGGTGGAGTTATCCATTAAGCTGCACCGCTGCTCACCCTCTGTAAAGACATACCAACTGGTCAGGGCCTTAAGAAGTGATTATAGTGCTGGGCAGTGGGAGCCTGGGGCCTTACTGTCATTAGTCTGGTTAATCAGAGCCTTGCTCCAGGTTAAGCTCCGCAGCCTCCAGAGACAGGCTGATGAGCTGAGAGCTGTGCCCAGCCTGCAGTGCTGGGTTGTGGGCTCCGGTGGCTCTCCGGTGGCCCCCCGTCTGCTGCAGCCAGTAATCTATAACTTCCCCCTGGAGTGAACGAGGAGGCTCAAGCTCCTGGACAACACTGACACACTATGCATGGTAATGAGACACACACCTGGTCGCACACCCACACAGAGCAAGTGTTAGCAATCATCTGTCGGTCTCGAGTTCCTCCAGCTCAGTTTCAGCAACAATCAGTCAGCAATGGTCTTATGGTAATGCTTGGTGTTATTTGACGCACCTTGAACTTTCCTGGACTTCATTATATGACAAATTTCAGACTTTTCATTGGGATTTTATATGAAAGCGAAGAAAAAGAGCTTTTCATGGTAAATGATTCATGTTTTCTTTTTAATAAATACAAATCTTAGATACCAGACACAATTTAAAAGGCATGTTTTTACCACCCCTGCATTTTTAGTGACCATCATTTTTGCTCGCTAGTTAATCTTTTGTGGACTTAAATCGCCACCTGTTGCCACGTGTTCTTAAGTTAATTTTGTTCTTGACTTGAACTGGACCATTCCAGTGAAAACATGACATGATCTGCGTGTTCTATTAAAACTTTTGCTGTATGTTTATAATTGCATTCCTGGAGGAATGTGAACTCAAGTCTTTTGCTTCCTGACAGGTTTTCTTCCAGGATTGCCCCATGTTTGGGCCTATCAATTTCCCCATCAACTTTGACCAGGATTCCTGTTATTGCTTGAAGAAAATCCTCACAGTATGATGTTATCACCTCTATGAAACACAATGGGGAAAG
The DNA here is from genome assembly GCA_903067095.1 of Girardinus metallicus. Taxonomy (NCBI): domain Eukaryota; kingdom Metazoa; phylum Chordata; class Actinopteri; order Cyprinodontiformes; family Poeciliidae; genus Girardinus; species Girardinus metallicus. Next base: position 25,460 of record CAEGAE010021458.1, on the reverse strand, counting down.
TTTATTCAGGGTAATGTGCAGCTTTACTCCTCCTAACCCCCAACTTTTTGCCCCCAGACATACACATTTTATTGCATTTTGTCCAAAAACTTAACTTTTTTTTTTCTTTTGTTCCCTACATAACTCGCTTCCAATTCTTCACATAATTTCTCGTGACTTTCTTTCAACAGTTGTTTCCTTTTTACCACTCTTCCATAAATCAGACTTGTGGAGCCCATGACATGTTCGTCCTGTTAATACGAATAGGACAGCTCTGCAGCTCCTCCAGAGTTGCTTCTCTTCTTGTCTACCAGTTAAAGTGTCATTCTTTAGTTTGAAGTTGTGTCATACTTTGTAGATGTTCAAAATTTGGGATATTGTTTTGCAACGTCTCCCTGATTTACGCTTCCCAACAACCTTCTCCATCTGGCCTTAATTATGGTTCTTGTTCCATAATGTTCTGTAAAAAACCTCTGAGGCCTTAATGAAAATACTGAATTTGTTCCTGAGTTTTAATGACATACAATTGGACAAAGTTTCACTGGATTTTAGTTGGGTAGTTTCAGAGTTAAAGGGGTTAAATACGTACTCATATTAAGATTTTTATGTGTAAAATATTTTGAAAACCATCAATCCAATAACTTTAACTCCTCGGTTATGCAGTGTTTTACGTTGGTTTTTCATGTAAAGATCTCAAAATAAGACACACTGAAGTTTGTGGTTTTAAGTGACAAAACGTGAAAAAGTTTAATGGGTACGAACACTTTTGCAAGGCACTCTATGGATGCTTATCTACTGGCTCAGCAGAACAGGTGCATAATAACCATACACATAAATAAAACCACACATGACTTAAGGGGTCTCAGTGAACCTCTGGGGGTTGGGGGGCTAAACTAGGCTTGACTTCTCCATTCCTGTGTCCCATGTGAGCTCATTAGCCCCAATCATAACCACTTCTCCATGTTTGCTTTGCACGCTCCATCCATCGACACTCCCCGACACCCTTTAACGGAATCGGGCAAAGAGTGAACGTGTGCCGCGGTTTAACAGCGGGAATGCAGGCGCGTCTAAAGGACAAAGAAGGTCAGAGGGTCCAGAGAGACTCCTTGTTTCCCTAAGGACTCTTCAAAGTGGGGTGAAAAGTAGCAAAATAAGTGGGTTATCAAGTGATGAAGTGGATGACCAGGATTTACTTTGAACTCAGTGTTTTTGCTGCTTTTTGTGCCAGGTGACCCAGATGGGTGGTGAAGGAGGAGGGGAGGCGGCAGGACTGATAAAGGAAGAGGGTTTTCATTTAAAAAATGAGTGTATGCTGCAGAGACAGGAAGGACCCCAGAGAGCAACAGAATGGGATGAGACAACAAAGAGCCTCCATCATCGTTTTAGTGAATAGATCTGTCCATCTATGGCTTTTTATCTCCCTCTGCTTTCTCTTTTTTTCTCCACTCCTAATCAGCCTCTCATTGTGCCATTAGTTGATCCTGTAGTCTTAATCAGAGGCTTGGCACAGACATCGCTGCTATCCGCTGCCCTTCCCACATGCACACCGCAAAAAACTAAATAAACACGTTTTAATGCAACACCAATCATGTCATCTCCTCAATAAGCCCCCTCTCCCCCTTCTGTAGTCCGCAGCTCAAACATAATACATGGGAGGCTTGGCTCGCCCGTCCATCAGGCAGCTAACATGCCGCCTGTCTAAAAATGAGTGTGTGCGTGCGTGTGTGTGTTTGTGCAACTTCCCGAGGGAAGGGGGAATGATTTTAACTCAGTAACCTGAATCACCTTCTATCCCAAATCTCTGCTGCATGAACACTGTACACACACACGCATACACGCGCACGCACACTGTCTTTCTCTTTTATGCATGTCGGTGAGTGTGTATTGATAATGGCCATTAGCATATTTATGATCATTGCCAGCCTCTTATTGTTTGCTCGCTCCATTAATCTTCATCTGCTGCCTGCCGACTGACAGCTCAATCTAGCGGGCCATCACTGGGCAGCGGGCATACAGGCACTCCAACAAACCAACACGCCGTCTGAGGATGCAGGGAGTGTATCAACCATCGCGGGCATTGTCTCACACACCTGCAGGTTGATACACACATCCAGGCAGGCAGCGTGATTGACATTCACCCCTGTGGGTGTAATCACAGGAGGTTATCCCAGCCCAGCTGCATGGGACTCTGCTTGCTGCTGCTGTGCACCTCTGAGGTGTCAGACCCGCAGGCCGAGAGCTCCTCCTGGGCTGGATGTGGGAGATGGTACCCTTTGATCAGGGAGCACCGTGATCTGCTATCTGTGTTAACATCTATTTGAGCTGCACTAACTACGAAGCCCTTAAAGTGGAAGTACAGTAACTTTTATTTAAAAAAACTGTTTTCTACATATTTGTTAAAACTGTCACCATGTCCTGACAGTATAAATATGAGACATAATCTGTCAAAAAAAAAACAAAAACATAAACAAAAATTACTTCTCCATGCCCTCCCAGTTCAACTATTGCCATCAGAGTCAGGAGGAGGAGGGTCTTTGCGGTGTTAATTATCCTCGTGTACATGCTGTAGCATTTGTCTGTACAGTTAGTGTATATGCTCATTTTCCATAAATAAATAACTGGTAAATAAGAAATTATGTGATATGAAATCGTTTTGCTTGATCAACTATTTTCAGTTCTACTAAATATCTCTCCCATTTTAAGTAAAAATCAAAAGATTTGTCTCTTAGAACTGATTTTTGATAGATTTGACAGTTTCTGCGACTGATTATGATCTAAATTATTTATTTGAGCAAAATAGTCTAACATAGAACATCAGTCTGCCACAGTGTAAGGTATAATCCCAACTTTCCGCTGGTCATTAAGTCTTTACCATTCCCTTCCTCAAACCAGTTCCCACCAGAACTCCACCAAGCTTCACCTCCTGGCCAACAGAAACAACGCCCCTCCTGCAGGCTGTCGGGAAGACATACGTCCCCTTCGTCTGCATGGCTAATGTAATGATGGCATGTTCCTGGGCATGACGAGCACCCAAATGTTAATATGTTTGGTCAAAGCTCAAACTGAATGGCTTCCAGCTGATTACTTAGCTGAATGAGAGCTGGAAGCGGGCCAAGATCAGCAGGAGGTCTGTTCTCCTGGTGCCTCTTCCTCTCTCCTCCCCGTCTTCTTCCCCCTCGCTCCTTCTCCTCCTTCTGCATCTCCCTGCTGCTCCAGGAAGAGCCGCCTGGGAGTCAGGATATCTGAGCGAATTAAGACTTAGGCCTAACTGGGACATGAATTTAACATCAAAGATGAATCGAAAAGCAGAGCGCTAACTCTCTAAATTATAGATTGAAATCTTTGTGACAGATTACCCTGAATAGATTGTGTGGTTATTGATCGAATTGGGTAAGATTCAGGATGTTGACAACATTTGATGGCCTGTTAGGAATACTTCAACCCATTGGAAAAGAGAAACATCAATGCCACTGATATATTTGTGCATTAATTATGAAGCTGGAACCAAGAGGTGATAATTAGTTTGTGTCTGATAATTAGACTCCATCGTCATTCTGCTCCACTTAAGCCTGGCACTGAATTTCCATCTCAAGCTTGTATTTGGTTATATTTTGTTGCTGACTCTTATAGAGTCAAATTTAGGAAACATGACATAAAACAACCTAAAAAGTTTGAGTTTTAGCAAACTAATTTGGTGGAAACATTTGGACTTTCATGCATAAAAAAACTGTCCTGCCTCCTGCAGAACAATTGCATTTGTATAGGGTCACAAAATCTGTCTTGCTATGCTTATTTTGATTCCAGTTTTCTGTTTTCAAAGGATAGCGTCAATGTTTTTAAGTAGTAAGTGAAACACTTATTGAAAATAAGTCTTTAGTAGTACCACACCACAGGACATTCTTTCTATAAATTATAGGTGACAAAAAGTTATCTTTATTTTAAATTCTAGACTGCTATTGTCACTCTTTGTTTCTCTTTTTCTTAATTCAAGCTAGATTTTTGGAGAGCCGTTAACCTCTTTTAAGTGGTGTCTCAGGTCAGCCAGTTCCTGTCTTTATTTAGCCTAGAAAGACACAAGCTGAAGCTAAATATAAATTAAACCTATAGTAGCCTGAAAGTCCAGCTTTGCTAAGCCATTCGATCCATCCCAACAACTTGTAAACCACATTTAGGCTTTATTTAGACATCTTTCCCTTTTTAACATATCAGTGCTCATGAGAGGAAAATAACTACTTGATAGAAAATGTGATTTTATTGAATTTTATTATAATGTCACTCCCAAATATTTGTCAGGAGAATAAGATATTAATATGTTATAGATTTGTGCCTAAAATCTTTGTTCCACTGTTTTTACTGCCTTAAGACGTATCAGACCACAACACGTAGGACTGAGGAAGTCATAATGCTTCCTGTTCCTGGGCCGTAAAGCCTGTTTTATAGAGTCTATCTGTAACATTTGACTAGCAGAGATTATAGTCCTTTTACTGTGAACTCCCACAGAGACAGAAGTTATATGAAGCTTCAATAAATCATCCGTTTCCATTGTGGTATCAGCTGGTGAGGCTGTTTGCCAGTGTGAGTGAAGACTCATGTAGTGTTAACATTTATGGTGTATTAGCTAATATATGAGAGTAGTTTATGGAAGCAGTAAAGGCTGAAATACATAATTCCCTCACATGTATACTGTGTAAAAGCGATTTTAAAGATGAGCCCTGAATACAGATTTAGAGCAGCTCAGTAAAGATCCTGCAGCTACTGACAGAAAAATGCTAAATTATCTGGAGCTCAAACCAGGCCGGGGCGTCTTCATAATACACTGCTGATTCTTTGAGAAAAATTAGGATTATTTTATGTAACTATTGATTTAATCTGGTGTGTTTGTTGTTGAAGGGTTGGACAGTAAATCTAAAGCTCATTTAATATGCAGAAATTTGATTCAATCAATTTGATTCAATCAATTAGATTTTTAATCCCAGTTATCACAACTGGTAGTTGTTGCCATAGTAATTTTAATCAGATTATTGGTGAATACATCTGTATAGAAAATATGTAACTTATGTTTAATTCTGTAGTAAGCTGCATCTAACAATTTTACACTGAAGTAATTGGCTTTTTTTTTCTAAACCAAATGAGAAATTTGAAGGAGGATACTCAAGGCTTAAAGTTTACAAACGCCTAAGTAAGCTATGTTATCTACAACAAAAGTTATAACAGTTAATTATAAGGTACATTAAGTTACAAACGTTTGTCATCAAACCAGCATGTCTGCACGACTTAGCAGAAAAGTTTCTACATAAGATTAAAAAGGGCTTGTTTTATTAACATAAAATGAAACTATTTCACCATCAATTCATTAAAAAAGAAGAAGCGGAAAATGTTTAACTTTTCTGCTGGTTTCTGCTTGTATCTTACATATTTTTCTCTGTTTTCATTGCTCCCAGTGCATGACCTGGTTAGGGTGCAGGAGGAGTTCACGCTGATATATTAACACTTATGGAGCCTCTCTCATTATCAGCTTCATTTAGCCTATGATTAACTTACAATCACAAGGCGTGATTAAAAGTCAGGGTAAAAATATTCCGTACATGTTTAATGTTCCACTAACAAGGAGGTCAGCTCCCAAACTGCCAGCAAAATAGATATACGACCATAACACACACACACACGCGCGCACACACCTCGTCTTTGCCTGAAAACCCAGACCTAAACTCTTCACAGCTATCTCCCCACCACACCTCGGTGCCGGCTGCGTGGAATTAGAAAACCAACCCCGCGGTCTCATTAATTAATTAAACACCATGTGCCAGTGGCACCTGGGTGCCGGTTATCACTGCCACTCAGACGCACCGTGATCTTAATAACCACCTCACCACAGGGCAGTCAGAGTGGAGGAGGGGCTGGAGAGACGGTCCACAACTTAAATGTTAAGAGAAAGTCTTTAAAGTGTGAGGAAGCGACTTCAGACCACATCTTAGTATCTCATAAGAAAACACACAGCGAGCGAAACTGTGTGGTTTTGTTTGTGTTTGCCTCTTTTTGTTGTGGGCTCCTTGGATATAACCCAACGAGGGCCTTAAATCACTGCAGCCCTGCTCTCCTCATGATTTACAAATACTTCTACTCACACACAGCAAGAACACACACATATGCACTTTAAATCCTGACCAATAAGCATTTTGCATTTATAACATTAAACATTTTAAAGTCTCCTTATTCACTAAATTACAACAGCATCTGTAATTCAAACGATGCTGTAAAAATGTCAAGTTTCTCATTGGTGGAGTGATTAAACTATTAAAAACAAAAAAAAATGTTTGATTTAGATTTTAGATCGTGTAATCCCCTCGTGCTCAGACATGTCTTGGATGTGATTCCATACCTTCCCCTCATTTGAGTTATGCATACCTATAAATATGCAAATAATCCACTCCTCTCCCCACACCACTTGCCTGCAGCTTTTGAATGTCCAATTGCTTTTCCTTAGGCTTCCAAGTCTATATGCTCAAAGTCCAATTTCACTTTTTTATTGGACCTTTACCAGTACTCCTGTTTCTGTATAAAACTGTACTGAATGTTACAAACATATGAACCAATTCTATCTCTGTAATTACTGATAAAATGATTATTTTCAGTGCTGGGATGTGATATCTTTGCAGACAGATCTTTGCAAAGTTTTAATACTTTAATAACACTATAGTTTCATCAAATTTAATCAGTTATTGTTACATTCACATGTATTAATCCTTTAAGGTGATCTCTGGAAAAGAGAATAAAAATACGTTAAAAAAATAATAAAAATACAAGCACACTGACCGACAAGAAGTAAAAGTAGAAATATGAGATGACAGAGTTTTGGATGTTTCATGGTTTTCTTCCAGGATCGTCCCCCCCATGGCACACTGCTTAGATGTTTACGATCATACGTTGTCTCAGTTTTCCATCATGTAGGACAAAAAGATTAGTTTTGGTCTTATTCGAACAGAATATCTTCTTCCTTGTGCTTGATATGGTAAACAGAAAGCTGCCACTCTTTCATAAAGGCCAGATTTGTTAAATGTAAACAAAATCTCCCACCTGAGCTTTGGATCTCTGGAGCTCCTCCAGAGAAACCGTGGGCCTCTTGCTGCTTCTTCGATTCATGCTCTCCTTGCTCAGTGTAGACCCATGATAATGTCTCGGTAGCTTTGCAGTTTGACCGTACTCTTTCCATATTTACTAATAAACTCACAGAATACTGAAGGATTCCTGAAGATAGCGGAATTTATTTAAGGGTATCAGAGTAAAGCATGCAGGACCATTTCACAATGCACTTCCTGAAAATCTAGCAGCAGAAGAGTCTGATATCCCAGTTCTAGACAATTGGACTTTATTCTTGCATATTTTTAAAACCAGGTTTTTTTAAATCACCATAACAAAAAGTTAAATACTTATTTTTCTTTTAATTGAAAAATGATTACAAACACAATACTTACATTGATTCATTTTTCTACAAGGAGCACCTGCAGAGTATTAATTTTATTTTTAATTAGGCTGGCAATGTAATGCTTTGTTTTAACAGGAACTGCTTAATAATTTAAATAATAATTACCATAATATCTAATTACCTGACTGATTACCAGATAGCATCAGTCTAAATACCCTCAAAACAAATATCAGGGGTGTGAAAGTGGGATTTTGTTTTTCCTACAATGAACCTCAGTTGATTATTAAAACAGAAAACATTAGCAATCAGAACCCGCCAGGCTCATATAAATTAATTGATCTGAAATATTCCACATGGTGGATCTTGGTATTTATTTTAAATTAAACCATAGTCAGCAGTACTAATTGGACCAACGGGGACAAATAATACCTGTAGCTGTGGAAAACAAGTGGCCACACCATCGGCTTCAGTGCCTCTCAGCTTTTGAAATTGACTGAAGAAACGTCTGAATCAATACGAGACGTGAGGACTGAAAACTTAAAGAATTACTTAAAACCAGTGAAATCAACAAGAGAAAGACATTTTTTACATGCCGGACACTGAGGCTGTTTGTGTACACCTGGTAACATAAACACAAATAGAACACACTGCTGTTTAAAAGGTAATTACTAGGCCCAATATCATGCTGAAGCATTTACAATCAAGGGCAACTAAAGAATGTGTGTCAGATGATACAACCCACTCACATGAAAACAGTCAACCAGATGACAGTAGTTTTTCCCAAATCACAACACGAGAAGTTAGATATTTTTTTTAATATGCAAAACATTTTTAAAAAATGCTGCTTTGGACCAATGGGGACAAATAATACCTGTAGCTAAGAGGAAGTCTTGGAAAAATGGCTATAATTTTAAAAGGCAAAAGACAATGTTGCACAATAAAAGTGATGTGGAATAGCAATGTCAGAAAAGCTGTTATTTTATTTTTTAGGTTGATCAGGGTGTGTCTACTGCAGAGACCAGAGACCTGATCGTTTGTGAATCCATGGTTAGGATTGTCTCTTTGGGGTGTTTGTACTGGAGAAGGTTATGTTATCCACTTTGGGGTGGGAGGTAAGAAACTTTAAGTATTAAATAATTTCACTTTTTATCTTAACTATTTTAAAAAACATATGCTCTTACCTCTCGTCATATGGTAAATTTGCTTTAGTGAAAAATATTTGTCTCAATTTCAGATGAAAACATGACGCAGCAAGCATGCCGCAGCTTCCTTAAATTGTGGCACTTTTGATTCTCCATACAGTTAATAGGAAAATAGATGTTTTCAATGTTATGCAAACGCTGATTAAGAAATGCCACCTCTTTTGACTGCTTTTTAGTTTTATTTGAGAACTATGTAAATATCACAGGAAAATAACATACCTTTGTTTTAGCAAAGAAAAAAACACTAAAAACATCTTAATTTCACTGTGTTCGTCCAACAGATCCCCTTCAAAAATAAGAACGAGGCTCATTCAGTCACAACTCACTCTCCAAATGATAATGCAACAACGAATGGAAGCACAAAGTTAAGATCGTCTGTGTTTTGTCCCTCAGTGATTAAAGAAGAGCAAAATAAAACTTCTTTGCTGGCATTTTTATTTTTTCTTGGAATGTTTTATTTGCAGCATTAACAATGTATCTGTGCCTGCTTACTCGCCCACAAAATCCTTACAGAAGCCTATTAAAGGCCAACAAATGCACCAGCAGAAGTGGGACTCAGGAGATGGGGGAAACTATGTGTCTTCTTGTTTATTAAGACTTCAAGAATGCCGATAGGCGCATTTCTATACAGTAAGAAGCCAGAGGAGGCCATCGCGTAGACACAATGACCTTCTGCTATTCTCCTCATTGATAATGACCCAGACACAGGCTCACTGCCCATCTAATAAAGCCTAACTCTCCGTCATCTGCTAATAACCCTTTACGTAGCTGCAGGAGTCATGAGCAGGCCAGCGTCCTCTGAATACAGGAAGGGGAACAAAGCTGCGGACGGACAGGACGCGGCAGAAAAGCATCCACCTATCGATCTGAGATTGTGCGCTGCCCGATGGCATGTGGTGATGACTGCGCTGCTCCTCTTCAAAAAGACACGAAAACAAAATGTGCGTAGAAGGCGGGGGAAATAAAAAAAAAAATCCCACACAAACAGTGCAAAACATTTCACGCGACAATCAATCCTCGTTGGAGACTCATTTCCCAGGCTCTCGGTTGCCACGCTGCGGCACTTTTTCCACAGTTCCAGACACACAGACACCTACGAAGGTGGTATTTTTCCGGCAACAGGGCAGGTAAACTAATTTCTCATTTCTTAATTGGTACACGGATTCCATTGCTTTCGCGCCTCGCAGCAACCTCTCATGGGGAAGGCTGATTAATTGTCCATGAAGTACTAATAATACACACCCAGCTCAGTTCACATACAGACCTGTGCAAAAGTTTCAGTCCGCTCTTTATGTTGTGTTTTCAGTGAGGCAGACATTCCTGTTATCCTTCGAACTGGTACTAATAGTTCTTCATCCTTTCTAGAGGTCTTTCGTTGTTGTTTTTTGGACTTTGGCTCATTTTCTGTCCAGTCATGACCAGGACACATGTAGTGGATTCAAGAACTGGACTCAAATGAGTGGAAAAGCTTTAAGTTAATATTCTAAAAAAACAAAAAAAAAAAAAAGTTTAAAGAAATCTTGCTCAACATAATTTTATGTGAAAAAAAGAAAAAACACTTCAGGCTCCTGGAAATTAAAAACAAAATTTAAGGGCAGTAACATCCACACGACAAAAACACACAAAATCTTAATGTTTTTGGCCTAGTTTCTAGTACAAACATTTTAGTACACTGGAAACAAGACAAAACGGACTCATAATTAATTTTCAGCACAAGATAAGATCTTGTTTCAAGTCAATGACTGCTTAAAATTGACAAAAAAGTACTAGTTATAAGTGAAATAATCTGCCAGAGGAGCAAGACGTTTTCCCATAATAATCTGCCAGCATGTTTTTCCCATTACTAGTAATGTTTTATCAATATTAATGAATTATTGACTTCCATTTCTTGATGAATCTACACCGAAAACAGTATGATTTTTTAGTTTTTGAGATGAGTTCCACATTTTCACAGTTTTCATGCTCCCTTCCCATCACTTGCTCAGCTGAACAATATACCCATAGAGCTGGTTTGAAAAGGCCTGAAGAGAGAACCTCTCCTCCACCCTTCTCCTCCCAGCTTGTCCCATGTCCCTGCGCAGGCCTGCGTCCCTGATAAGCGTCTCCATGGCCTTAGAGAAGGCCTCGGCCGTGGGCTCACACAGGAAGCCAGTCTCCTCGTCTGCTATGCTCTCCAGGGGCCCCCCGGAGTTCACGGCGATAACAGGACAGCTGCAATACATGGCCTCTACAGGAACGATCCCAAAGTGTTCTCTGCTGGGGGTGTACAGCACTGCGGTGGCGGCCTGCAGCAGCACCACCTTCACAGAGTCAGAGGGAGAGCGCATAAAGGTGACGCAGTCCTCCAAGTGGAGCTGCTCGGCCAGTTCATTCAGCTCGTTGTAGTGCTGGACGTTCTCAGTAACTCGGTCATCGTAGCCCCCGGCGACCACCAGGTGAACACCCGCTCTCTGAGCGGGCGTGAGGCTGCATCTCAGGACCGCCAGAGCCTCCAGAGCGAGACCCAGGTTCTTCTTTCTCTCGTATCGGTTCAGAGACAGAAACAGGTGGGATACTCCCTCAGGAAGCAGACCCTGCAGGCCCTGTGCTTCCGTCGACATCTGATCGAACGTGTTAGTGTTGAGGGACGGGTAGAGGACGTCGGGCTGGACGCGGTTTAGACTGCAGAAGGTCTCCCTGAAGACGCCTGCAGTGAACTGGCTGTTCACTAAAATCTGAAAAGAGAAATTAAGAGGAGAATATTATTTATATCACATCTCTCAGATTTTCTTTTGACTTTGTTAGCAGCTTAAGGACTGTCATCATTCTAAATGGCTTGAATGGTTTCTGAGCTTAACCATGAATATCATTTCAAAACATATTAAAATAATCCACAAACCTTATGGCTATATTTGAATTTTATGTGTTAGATGAACAAAAAAATTCATTCAAATACATTTTATTCTTTACAAATGAAAGTTTGAAGACTGGCGTGCATTAATCTTCACCCCCCTTTCAGTGAGATACCTGAAAATAAAACCCAGTGCAATCACTTTCTAATAAATGACCACACCACTGACTTCACCACTCCTAATAGACATCCTGGGGTCTCTGTTTGCGGTCTTCCTCAGCTTTAAGGGGTTCCCACAAATGATTGTTGGTGAGATAAGATGTCAGGAGTCACCTTAGCTGTTAGTAAATCACCTGAACAAACTACGGCTGGAACCTTCTAGGACTGAGTTTAGTTTTTAACTTGTGCCTGGCTATACTTGACAATATTTTATGCAGCAATTGGATGAAAAAGACTATGTGTGTTTTTAACCAGGAGTGCATCCCAATGTTTGATAGAAGTTTAAATCAGAGTCCTATGGAAGGAAGCAATTCTTTTTGCTCTTAATTACCATGTCAGCCATGCCAGTGGTGCGTTCTTCCAACCAGTCAATAGGAGCTCTGTAGAGCTTCTTCAGGGTTGACTTCCTCTGGGTCAGCAGCTGGTCCGGAAAGTGACAGTAGAACAGAACTTTCTTCCTGTGTCGGGACAACCGCAGCACCGGTATACACACCGATACCTACAGAAAAAAGTAAATAAATGTACACTTGTGTTAAGGAGTATGATTTGATGTAAAACAGAAGACTTCATTGTTGAAACCTCTGAGTTTCAGTGATCTGACACTGGTGGCTTAAATAAACTCACCTGATCACAAAAGATGACATCATACTCCACACCGCTCAGGAAGACCAGGTAGAAGGCCACATAAATCATCCGGAGGTACGCACACAGAGCATGCAGGTAGCCGAATACACTAGTGGGTAGCCAGTCGCCAGCACATACCTTTAATACAATTACGTTTAAGAAAGAAATTTGGACCATTGAGTGTCTTGAATATTTATTTTAAACACATGGATGTATTTTCAGAAAGGACAACATTTGTTCAGAGTTTATGAAAACAGGAATGGAGCTAAAACATGGCCACAATCTGCTGCTAAAACAAGACATTGATCACAAACACATCCAAACATGCTTTGGAGGAGATAAAGGAAGCGAATATTACACTCGTGGAATGGCTCTGATCTGACTAACACTATTGAAAAAAGTGATACCTGATGGTGAAAAGTCAAGTAAACCAAGTGCATTAAATGAACCCTACCAATTATTATGAGAAAAGGGAAAAATAATCAGCCAACATTATTCTTTTGTTGATGGATACAAAGTGTGTGGTTGAAGTTTAACTTGCAAGCAGACATTTTAAAATCAAACTATAATGAGAATGTATAGCTAGCTTTTTTACCCTAATGTGTTATTTTCAGCTTGTTGGAGAAAATCTATATTAAATTAAAACTTGTGCACCAATGCATTTTTAAAGTGAATTGGTGTTCTAAGTGTCATCGCCCCACTCTGGAAAAAGAATAGCTTAAATTAATCACTAAAAGTAAAAAAAAAAAAAACATATAAGATTTCCATGCCTATGACGAGCGTATGTAAGCCTAAGCAGTACTGTTTCTTTCTTCTTTTTTTTTTAAACAAACACTGCAAGAAGTGCTTTTACATACCACAGGAAGATCTGGGTCTCGGGTCTCCGAGAAGCAGTGTTTTGGATCATAATGGGCGGTCCAAATCTGAACACTACATCCTTGAGACTTTAGGGCAACAGCAGCATCAACCACCAGTCGCTCTGCACCTCCAATACCAAGATCCGGATGGAGAAACACCACCCGAGCCATTCTGCACATAATAATTACATAGTGAAATTAGAATATGCATTTTGTTAAAACACTATTTTACAAAGTTAAAGTTGTTCCTGTTTTCAGCTAAATAAACAAAATCCTACTACATAAAAAGTAATAAGAGAATGTCAATCTTACGACTTTTGTGTAATCAGAACTGAAATTTACAAACAATCTAAAAGACAATCCTAACTAAAACCAAGAAGCAGACCTCACATATTTAAGCACGTCTTATATACTCGTGCAGTTAGCTTGTCTTTAATTATAGGTTAAAGTAAGAATGCACCCTGACGGATGAAAGGGTTGCTTCAGCCAAAGTTTGGCGTTTTTACATATGTGCTAATATTGACACTGGCTCGAAACCGTTTTGCTAAATTTACATAACCTGACGAGAGCTGTTGCAACCAAAAATCCAAGCAACATTCAACTAAACGTGAAATACGGAAATGTTTACCTTTCAATTTCTCCACTACCTTGTTCGGTTTTAGAAACCATCGATTAAGCTCGCCTGATCAGCCACCGCTATGATGAAGAACTGATAGTGGGCCGCCATTTTGGTTCCAATTCACTGTTGGTCTAAACTCATTTCAGTTCCCCGTTTGAACCACAATGGCGTCAGTTTCCTACAGTGGACCCTTGTGAGACACGTCTCTCTCATAGTCAAGGAGAAACAGTGATTTGCCTTTCAACAATTCGTAGTTTATCATATGCATGTTTTTTTTTCTAAATTAAGAACAAGTTTTAGCTATTTTTTAAATAAAAAACTAAAAACATAAAGCTATGCAAGTTATATTTTTTTCTTTTGTCTTTGTGTTGGATCAATTCAGTCAGTCAGGCTTCTACTCGGTCGCCCTCACTGGTCCTGAATTTAGCTTTCGTGTCCCTTTTTAGACGTACGTCAGCTTTGTGAGCTCTTTTCTGAAGTTTTGATCAATTTGCTCACAATCTGCGTTTTTTCTGACGTGGATATCAGATTCAAAGGAGGCTCCCGCTTTAGACCTGCATCAAGAAATATAAGACAAAATGGTAATTTTCTTATTTCCATCTAAAAACGTGTATTTTAACTAGCTAGCTTAGTTACATTCATTTAGTGCCAGTGGTCGTTTTAGAGTTAGCAGGTTAGCTGTGGACGTGGCCGTTCCTTAGAGATCCATACAATGTTTATACCATTTCCTTATATAATACTTAATGTATTAAAATTAATTTTATATATATAACCAATCACAAGACTACAAATGCTGTAGAGGGTTAAATTGTAATAACAGTGCTACGGCTTTTGCCTAAAACTAACCTGTTCTAGTGAAGCCAAGTATTTTAAATTTTATTATGATTTATTATAATTGAATATGTCTGGTTTGCCTCAATAGTCATATGTACAAGTGGATAGATTTTTTTCTGTCATTTAATATGGGGATTAGACAGTTTATGCTAGATTCCCAAAACTTTACTTTTTCACAAATACTGGATTTCCAGAATGACTTAATTTGTAATCTAGCCTTTAGTCTTGAACATTATGAAAGTATAAATAAACCAATATTTATTCATTTATACACATGTAATCCTCTTCTGTAGCATTTTATTGGGACCAAATAAATATTTTTGTTTGTTGATTGGTCTGTAATATTGCACTTTTTTTTACTTTTATGCAATCTTGTGTTAGAATATTATTTCAAAAGATCATCGTACACTTTTTAAACCCTCTAATATTGTTGTTTAAAAGGCATGACTTTGAGATTCTGAAACAGTAATTGACCAAAGAAATGGCTGGAAAGCACATTTATTTCACCTAAATCATGTTTATCTTTTGTTTTAGCCTGGACCAGCCGCAAGTGCAACTAACGTTGGGGCGTCTAGCCGTTCCCCCAGTAAAACAGTGGCTCCCCGGGCTGCAGGCTCTACAGTCAGGCAAAGGTATGTAGTCTAAACATTACAGTGGTGTCTAAAATCTGAATTTTTATGCAAGAAACTTTCCTTTCTCTTCACTGTATGGGGACATGTTTCAGCAAAGGCAAGTATAAGGTATAATAATCCATGTCTACATTATTGTTTAACTCTGGGATTTAAAAAAAAAAACAGTTTTTTGTTTGTTTTTTTGGACTACATAAGTAAAAAGGGCTCATTTGTTAGTGTGAATCTTGAATTTATACAGTTAATAATAGCAAAATAACTTCTGTTCTTGCTACTATCTGTTCAAATTACCGGCTCCTCCGTAATCTACGTCAAAACAAAGAATTGTTTTCCTGTTTAATAAAGTATGTCCATCCAAACTATGGCTGCTCAATATTGTAAAATTACCTGTTTGCGATATCAAATTAACACTAATTAAATAGATAACATGATCCTACCTTGTGACGGTTTTGGTCTTAATGGAGTAAGAAAAGTAGAGCAAGCTCATTTTAGGGGGTTTATTAGCTGGGCTATCTGCTCAGGAAATCAGCTTGCAGTTGGCTGCTTTGAGTCATATTGGCCAGGATGGCAACCGAAGCTTTAAAACGATGTTGGTGCTTCTTTAGTCTCCACTCGGTAACCATGGTTTTTACAAACTGAATTTTTTTAAGCTGTTGAGTTTTTCTATCTTGTGAGGGAATGAAAAGCCCTTCAATGCACCAAGCAGCTGGAGAAAACTCTGCTCCCTCAGGCACTTTTTCCTGTAACCCTCAATTGTGGGTCATACATGATACCA
Source organism: Girardinus metallicus (assembly GCA_903067095.1). NCBI lineage: Eukaryota > Metazoa > Chordata > Actinopteri > Cyprinodontiformes > Poeciliidae > Girardinus > Girardinus metallicus. The sequence continues at coordinate 9,469 of CAEGAE010021458.1, read as the reverse complement.
GTAACTGGCTGATGTTTAGTTTGACATGCTGGGTTGAGAATTTACTGGGTGGTTTAGACATAGGCTGCAGTATAATATCTTTACTTCGTGCTACAAAACGTCTACGTTACTAGCACTAGTTCAAGGTTTACAGTAATATTTACAGAGTTGCTAGGTGAGTGCACTTGTCAAAATTACAGTTGCATGATGCACTTTATATTACGCCGATGTGCATTATTGAATAATTTGACAATATATTGTAGGTATTCATGATAAATCTGCATTGACATCCATAAGTAAGTACTGGGTGCAGGTAGATGCTCCGTGGTAACAACTGATGTTTGTTTGCATCTTGTTGCCGTTTGTGTCTCAGGAGGAGGGGAGTGGGGTTCGCCATGTAGTTGTGTTTGACAGAGGTAGTGATGCAGTGAAGTATTGTGGGGTGTTTAACTGAAGTAGAGAATCGGTGTCAGCTGTTTCGTTATTTCTTCACTGTGTGGAGCGGAAGGGAAATAGATGTATATTGGTTATCAGCTATGACAGCAATGTAAATATCGGCTGAAATTTTTATATTTGTGCATCTCTAATATCTTCCAATATGTCAATGTTTTTCTCACTCATCTTTCTCATGAGTCATTATGATGCTACAGCACTTTTAGTATATTGGACTTAATCATCTGTGTCTGGTGTTGTTCCTCCTCCAACTGGCTGAATAAATTCATAAATTCATGTTACTTGGAATGTGATTTCCAGTAAATAGTGAATTTCAATCAGTCTTTGGTGATATTAATACTGTTCACACTAAAGCTTAATACTGCCAGTTCACACCAAACCATCTCAAAGTTCTTTACAAGATTCAATTTGTGTAATTATATAAGCATTAAATTAAGTTTATATCAATTCAATTCATTCCAATACAGTCACATCTGTTCAACTAAAATCCAACTATGTACATTCAAATATAGTTACATTTTAATGCATTCAAATTAGTGTTTTTAATGTAATGATTATATAATTTTGCAAAACAATGTCTTGTCTTCTAAGAAACCCAACCTGTTTGGTTTTCTTTAATGAAGTTGCTAATTAAGATGATGATGATTGAGATATTGTGGGGCCCTAGTCAAAAGTCTCAAGTTGAAGTTTTTACACATGAAGAATGCATAACTTGTTCGTACCTTCTTTCTAATATGCAAATTAGTATCCGAAAAAACATTTCAATAACAGGGTAAATATGGAATAAGACACAGAAGCTTTATTTGAAAATCTGGAAAAATATTATTTGGATTATCCTGCTGTTTTTAAACCAGTTAAATTTTATAATGTTTCATTGTGGAAAATAGAAAATTACTTGAAGTCAAATTTGTGTCACTTCTCACAATCCAAAAGCGAAAGTGGAGGATGTCTTTGATGGTTGTCTCCTTACTCTGAAATTGAAAGTTGCCACCTGTAACAGATTGTTGGACAGTTATCCTTTATTTCCATCAAAATATTGACTTTTATGTTTTTTCTCAAACGCATAGATGTTATATTATTATTTTAATTCTTTCTGATCACATTTCCATTTTGATTCTTGTTTTTGCATGAAAAATTGAAAGTAAAAAGCCTGCTCCTGCTGCTTTCTTTCCAGCCGACTGTTTTTTTTTGTTTTGTTTTTTATTAAATGGTGTAAAAAACATCAGGTTTCAGGGGGGTCGTTCTTGTGTGGCCCCCCCTCATCGATTCAAGTAGATGGATGTTGTCGTGTAGACTTAATCAAAGTGTAATCAAAAGGCTCGCGGCAGCTTCTCCCTCATTATTACCCATTACCACCAATCCTCTTCATTACCTCATTAACCTCTGTTTAATCTGTCCACAAGCAAAGCAGCAATGAATCAGTCTGCTACCTAGTTATATTAAGATTAAATTCTGAATATTTTTTTTACTGTTAATGGTTTTTAAATGGCAATGATAGCAGGAGTGTAGTTTGTACAGCTATCGTTTACAGATTTGACTGTCTTCTCTTTTTTAACTAGTTTTCTTGCTGCTTAGGAAATATGTTTTGTAACATGTTTTTATAGTAGGTGGATTGAAGTTGTTTTTCATTTATGTCTCCTTTAGAAAAGCTACCAGCAGCGGTACACGCAGCGGAGCCAGGACTACAGGATCTGCCGGCACCGGCGGCATGTGGCGCTTCTACACTGAAGACTCACCAGGCCTTAAAGTGTGAGTACCACTTATAAAAAAAATAAAATAAATAAAAACATCCTCTATAGAAGAATTGCTCCTATAAACTCACATATCGAGTGTGACATTTTGACATGCTTCGCTTAGAGGTGCTAATCTTCTGTATTTCCGACTCTTGGGATGTTAAATGACAGGAAATTGGGCAGACGTGACTCTCTGCTAAAACAATTGATGCCTCCGAGTTTGGGACCTTCTTTATGTGCACGCAGTTATTTGGTGGCATAGTGCATGCTGGGAGAACTCTGATCCTCAAACTTATGTACTTCTGAATCCTCGGCTCTGATATTAGCAACGGCATCCTGTCTCCTGGCCATAAACAGTCGCGACTGATCAATGGTGCCGTGGTCGTTATTGAGTGCGTCTCTCCGGCAGTCGAAGGAGGGCAGGCCGGCCATACAGTGGTGTATATCGAGTGCGTGTTTGTTCCTGCATTAGACGCCAGCCTCAAAGCTTCATTAAAGGATCCACTCTGAAAGGTCAACTCAATTACAGCCTTCTGACGGGGGGTGGAAGGAGGGGCGGCGCAGGCGAAGGTTGGCATGGCAATGCTGCTACTTAGCAATGCGCTCCTCCGCCCCACCCCTCCTCGCTCACATAGCCTCCTTCAGAGATGAGAGCCCCTCCTTGTTTCCAAAATTCATCAATAAAAGCAGATGCTCACCCTGGTTGGAGCTACTGCAAGTAGCTCCAACCACGGAGCCACTCATTAATCAGTGTCTCATTGTTTTGACAGCGGCCCTGTACCTGTGCTGGTGATGAGCCTCTTGTTTATTGCTTCAGTCTTCATGCTCCACATCTGGGGGAAGTACACCCGCTCCTAAGCTCCACCTGAAGACGTCTGACATCTCAGCTTCTTAACTCATTGGACCTGGACCAAACAACAAATGAACAAGTTTCCTCCTTCGCCATCTCTACAACTCTCAAATTGGACTTTTGTGGCCATATTAGTTTGCAATCTCAATCTGGACCAGACTATGGTAACCAGAATGCAGCTTTTACTCCCGAGGTTAGAGGAATGACGCGTTGAGGACGCGCCTCAAGACTTCAGAAGTCGGGAGCAGCATGTTTTCCTGCTCCTGCTGCATGGAGGACATTTGTGTTTTCAGGCCCCCTGTAAACATTTCTCCTCATAGCCTGAGCTTCATTTTTTTTGTTAACAGCATTTGTACAAAATTTGATTGTAAAGTTGTACAATAAAAATAATAAAAAAAAGGTTTTAGTTGGTTATTTTAAATGTCTAGAAGATTAAACATTTTGTCAAAATGTATTTTCATATAGTTCTAACAGATGACTGAGTTGCTTTAGAATTATATTTCAAATAAAACTGCATGTTTTTATAGACATTTTATCTAGGATTTAAGGAGTATTTATCAAAGCTTTTCAATTTTGTTCAAATTTGTGTCTTATGATGGTTACATTCATTCTTAGATCCGTAAATTAAAAGACTTATTCAGACATGAAAGAAAAGAACGAACACATGGCAGCAAAGAATAAAGCTGAAATTTGCAGAAGAGTGAGATTAGCTTTGGAGTGCCACTCTTTGTGTTTTCATGAGCACAAAGAAGTCAGGAAAAATGTCTGAGTGCAGCAGCTTGGAGACCTAACAAACTTGCATCCGATGGAGTAATTTAAAAGCTCACTGTGGCAAGTCCAGTCTGTCTGCATTTCAACAGTGGTACTTCCAAAGACAAAAAATCCTGGTTAAAAATAATTTATGCTTTGGTTCAGCTTACTGTTTGTACTATGGTACAGACAGGTATTACCCATCAGGTTATTGTGCAAGTCTTACTTTTCTCCTCATATTCTGCCCATGTTTTACATGTGAGGTTAACAGTAATGCGGTAATTTACCTGTCAAAGTACCATCTTGGACACTCAGTCACACCACTCACTGCAATTCTGCCTGCATTTAGTTGTATAGAATATCTTCTACTCTAAAATCTCACTTTAAACTAAAAGTTTTTCAAACGTTTTTGACAGAAGAAAAGGTAAAATACAAAGAATGCAGCTGCATTCTTATGTTTTCCTCATTTGGCTCAGACACTAAAAAAAAAAGAAACCATTGCTGCTAAAGTTCAACCAGATGAAAAAGGAGAAGCAACATTTAGATTTATTTAACCACACGACTTGCAAACCTAAGCAGATATTTTTGGGATTTTCTTTTCACTGTTAGAGGTGATTGAAAAGTAATTTGCTGTAAAAGAGCAACTTTTTCTAACCTGACAAAATTTATGCTCACAAACGACTCCTTGGTCTCTGGGTTGTCTCTGCTGGGTGCACCACAAACTGAGCTGTCTTCTCTCAACATTAGGTTGTTGTTTCTATTGTTTTGGTCAAGAAAGTTTTTTTTTTTTGCTCAGTACCATAGGGGGTGACAGGCTTCTTGACGTTATCCATATATGGATGCGCTTCCTCTTTAAAGAGCCACTAAATTATTATTTTTTTTGTCTAAGTTTAAAAAGAAATTTACTTCCTGTCTGAAACACAATGTAAAGGCTGATTGAGATAGATTTTGGTTTAATTTTCTGTCTCTACTAAATCTTTCTATTTCAAACGAATTAAATATTTTTGCTTTTTGCTTAAATTTTCATAAAATTCACCTTCTGGCCATGCATACCTTTGGTTCAGACACAACAGCTATTAAGTTGTACCAAGTTATTAGGTACAACTTGATAGTACCGAGTTGGGGCCCTGTTTACTTTCAGAACTGCCTCAATTCATCATAGCATTAAGGATCCATAGCAGCAAGGATTTAGAAACAATTCCCAGAGATCTGTGTCTGTATTTATAAGATCACATCATGCAGGTGACGCAGATTTGTTGTCTGAACATCCATGTGAATCTCCCTTTTCACCACATGTAAAAGGTACTTTGTTGGGATAAGATCTGGTGACTGTGGAGTCAACTGAAGTTCAGTGAATTCATGTTTTCATGTTCAAGAAACCAGTTTGAGGTGATTTGAGCTTTGTGTGCTGGGATGGACATGGTGTGTTACAACAGGCTGCGCCACAATTAGTCTGTATATTTCTCTTTCTTTTATTCATCTAAAAATTGCCTGGTATGTAAATTTCATCAGAAATTATTATGGTTTAATTTACATTTAAGCAGCACTTTATTTGTGGGTAGTGTTGCAATATTCAGGTTGGTTCATCTGCATGTTGCCTCTGCCTGTCTTGTCTGTCCTGAGGGGGCGCTGCAGACCACTTTACCAACCCGTCCTGAGTCAGCATTTAGTAACTGCATTATAAAACTGTCATCACTCAGGAAAGCTATTTCCACTTTTATATTATGTGTGACTCTTAAAAATGATTATTATTGAACATTACACAGCATAAACTGTTTCTACAGCCATGTTGAAGATGATTGTAATTTACTTCTGAAGTGACATGATCAAAAATGTTATTTTATTTATCAGTATAAACCTTGGATAAGTGGACTCTTCATAGTTTCTTATTTTGCAGCTGTTGGGGTGTTTTTGGTCCAACCTGCATCACCAGGCTATCCGTGTTGAATATGAAACCTCCAGCTGCCGTGGCTGCTGAGCTTTGTGTTAAACGTAGCATTTCATGCCTGTTCACTAATTCATCCTGTTGCTATGGCCCTGCTTTCTGCGAGGCTCCCATCGTTCGTGGCATCCCTCTCCCTGTCGTACGCACAGAAAACACACACACTGAGATGCGCTGACAGACTCCGTGGCCCAATTCACGGTGGCACAACACGGCAGTGAGCCAGAATAATTCAACGAAAACAATTAAATATGAAGCAGCTGCTGCAGAGCTGTCCCCTCAGAGATCAGCAGTCATACAAGCGCAGGCAGAGTGTGGAGAACTGTGGCCGCCCCTGTTGCTGCGCCCTGTAGTTTCTAACTCCTCCTCGCACCGTCTACACCCGTCAACTTGATGTTTCCTTCAGCGGTAGAGCAGTGAAGAAAGCTTTCCTTATTCTTTTCCTGCATCTTATTGTTACGACTATAAACTTGCATTTTGTTAAAATTTTGTGTGTTAAACCAACACAAAGTTGTAATGTGGGAAGAGGAAGGAAACGGAAACATGGATTTTGCATTTTTTTGCTGTAAAAATATGTAAAGTAAAGCTTGTGGTTGTTCTTAGCCCCACTGAAGACAGACAGAGCTGAACACAACTGCATGACGATGCCACCACCATGTTTCACAGTGGGGATGGTGTGTTCAAGGCGATATGCAGGAGGAAATTTATGATTTTAATCAACAGATTCTCCCACCTGAGCTGTAGATCTCTGCAGCTCCTCCTGGGCGACCATGGGCCTTTTGGCTGATTCTTGGCCAGTTTCAGTGGAGGGCATTTTATTACCATGTTTTCATGAAGGGTTGAACAGTTTTCTATGAGCTGTTCTTCTGTTAAGAGATTGATTCAACATGAGACAGATGGATGTGCTTCAGTCACAAAAATGACAAAAATGAAGAAATGTCAATCTTTACTTAGGGATTGAGTTGCAGTTCTACAAATTGTGGTTATAATGTTTTGCCTGAACTACCATCGAATGTGTTGGATCTTCATTTGTTATGACAGGCCACTGTAGACAGGTTGGGCAAATGGATGGGTGGGTAAAGGAATGAAGGAAGGCACTTGTGGGCAAACTTCTCCAATTTTCTATAAAGAAAAAATAAAAAAAATGATCCAATAAAATGTAAATCATATTTTGGCAATCAAAATACAACTGAATATTTCATGTTTTTTTTTATAAATCAGAGTTGGCAGTCTCCTTTATTGAGTTTGCTCTATTTTTAAATCATCACTTGCTTCTTGATTCAAGTAAAATAACATAGCAAACATGAACAGAATTAAGTTCTCCCTCACTCTCTATTATGGCATCAATCTTATTTTGTAGAGATCCTAAGAATCATCCGCTATCTTATTTATGTGTAGAAAAATATTATTTTCCACTTCATCAAAGCCTAAAGAGATCAATAAGTACCAGTCATGCACCAACAATCACATTCGTCTATATAAATCCTCCTGAATGCGCACATGTTGAGATGACGTTTCGCTTGTGGAAAAAGAAAGGAGAGAACTGAGAGACAGGAGGAGGAAAAGATAAAAGAGAGGATGTAGTTCTTCAAAGCACAGCCGCTCCAAGTCTTTTCACCAGAAACCCATATCCTGTGAGGAAACCACATGCTTTTACAAAGGATTGTTCCTGACGTAGAAACGCGTTCATACCAATCATAGCTGGTACCAGAGTTGGTGGAAACTAGTTACATTTACTCAGTTACATTTACTTAAGTAAATCTTTGGAGAAAAAATTTCTTTTGGAATATTACGCTGTACTTTTTACCTTAACTTGAGTAATTTTATTATGAAGTATCAATGCTCTTATACTTCATAATAAAATTACACTTGAGTATAATTTCTGAATAGTCTTCCTGCAATAAAACTTCACTTAATAAAGAACAAGCTTCTTTCCACAAAAAACACACACCTGCAAATTTGAAGAAGGTGAGGGTGGCTGGTTGACCTTTCGTGACCTGTGGAAACATTTCTTAATATTTTTAAAATGGTAGCAGCACAAACAAAAATTTTTGCACAAACGTTGACACCATTTTTGTCTGATTTTGAAGAACGTGGGGTGGGCCAACTTCACTCAGGTCTGATTTGATGTGAGAAAAAGTGAGAAATAAGATTATCTTTTTGTCCTTTTCTGTCTGCTGTCTCCAAGCTACAGTTTCTATCAACAACACACAAACAGACTATTATTAATTAGAACCATTCTTACAAATTACATACAATTACTAATATGTCCAGCTGCTACGATCACAAGACCTGCAGCCTGGCTGTAAACTGTTATCCTGCGGGTGTCACCTCTCAGCCATCAACAGCTTAGTCTGATCTGCTGAGAGGCGAGAACTTGCTCACTGTAAAGTAATCTGACTCCATATTCTGCGATCCAGGCCACATGGCTGCTGTCATATGAACTCTATGTGGGTCACAGCCAAGTGAGAATTTGTGAATGTGTGTACAGCGTGTGCTCGCTGGACACTTCCCGACCGTTCTGGATGAGGATTCTCTGCTCTGTCAGACAGAAATAGTCAGAGTCGACGTGAGTCTGCTCCATTCAGAAACTCCTCTCCCAGACTCATCACCAAAGTTAAATTTGCTCCCCTTCTACTCGGTGTACACAGTATGGAACAAACTAAAATTAATTTTCAATTGAATGATAAAGTTTATTTAATTTTCCCAAGAGTAAAATAGCTAAACTGCAACCCAACAGTCCTCGTTTCATTTCAGGGTACAAACATTTCTAGCACCAATTTTAAAATCAAACATTAAACATTTATAAGGAAGATTACAAGTATGTCGTTTATAGACCTAAAAGTTTGCAGGTGTAGCCTGACTCGTTGCTAAATAAAAATGCTACTTGGATTTAAAGAAAATATATAGAGAATACATGGAAGTATCCATCTATCCTTCCAATGCCTTCCACCTACATACAGTGGGGAAAAAAAAGTATGTAGTCAGACACCAATTGTGCAAGTTCTCCCACTTAAAAAGATGAGAGAGGCCTGTAATTGACATTATAGATAGACCTCAACTATAAGAGACAAAATGAGAAAAAAAAAATCACATAATCGCATTGTCTGATTTTTAAAGAATTTATTTGAAAATAAGGGTGGAAAAAAGTACTTGGTCAATAACAAAAGTTCATCTCAGTACTTTGTAATACATCCTTTGTTGGCAATGACAAAGGTCAAATGGTTTCTGTAAGTCTTCAGAAGGTTGGCACACACCGTAGCTGGAATGTTGGCCCATTCCTCCAAGCAGATCTCCTCTAAAGCAGTGATGTTCTGGGGCTGGCGGCGGGCAACACGGACTTTCAACTCCCTCCAAAGGTTTTTGATGGGTTGAGATCTGGAGACTGGCTAGGCCACTCCAGGACCTTGAAACGCTTCTTATGAAGCCTTTGTTGCCCTGGCAATGTGCTTGGGATCATTGTCATGCTGAAAAACCCAGCCATGTTTCATCTTCAATGCTCTTGCTGATGGAAGGAGGTTTGCACTCAAAATCTCACAATAAATGGCCCCATTCATTCTTTCATGTACACGGACCAGTTGTCCTGGTCCCTTTGCAGAGAAACAACTCCAAAGCATGATGCTGCCACCCCCATGCTTCACAGTTGGTATGGTGTTCTTTGGATGCAACTCAGCATTCACTCTCTTCCAAACACGACGAGTTGTGTTTATACCAAACAGTTCTACTTTGGTTTCATCTGACCATATGACATTCTCCCAATAC
>CAEGAE010021453.1:0-20482 GCA_903067095.1 Girardinus metallicus | reverse complement strand
TATATATATATATATTATGCTATCTTTTAGTTAAATTACTAGTCATTTGCTCAAGAATAAGTGTTTTGTTAAGTCACACATAATAACTGCACAAACTACATTTTTTCTTCAAGCTAAAGGACAAGATGAAATAAAATGAAAGTATGCAAGTCGATACAAAAATCAGAAGTAATATATTGGAAATTTCTAAGATGTCTTTTGCAGTTTTTTTCTTTAGATTTTTTTTTGTGTGTGAATGCTGCAGTGGATTTTAAAGTTTCTCGAAACCTCAAGGCTGAAAAGAAAACACATCTTGCATATCAGTTTTTAATGCAAGAAGGATCCTAAATCATTTGCAGTACAAAAGTATTTGAATATCGTAGTGGTGACATTGCTTTCTTCCATTTCTCTCTACATCCATCTCCTGCTTTCTTGCCATCCAGATGTTTTTTCTTCAATATCTGTCACATTCATTTATATTCAGGTAATGAAGGGTTGGACTTAATGTAGAAGGTTGATTTCAGTAGGGCTGAACTGGCTGCCGTTTCACAGTCAGGCAGTGATTGACCAGAACGACACAAAGGGAGAACAACATACATGACGTAAAACGTCATTTTTTTTTCTCTCCTTTTTCGAATAGCAAAAGAAAAAGAAAAAAAAAAAACAGTCGGTGGTGCAAAGCCTCAAGGACTTTAATGTTTTATTTAAAAAGAGAGTTACAGCCCAAAAAAAGTCCCGAAGGCAGTTAGACTGCCTTGACTCACACAACTTTGAAGAAGTCAGTCATGAAAAAATAAAGATGCTTAGAGCAGTGTGTGGGCACTGAAACAAAAGTCGGTGTGCGTTCTGTCTAATGGGGGCAGAGTGACTTCTTCAATTAAGAGGGAGCATGATTTTCCTTCACTTTAGTGCTGATACAGAATGAAACATAATAAGGATGCCAAGCTCTGCTAAGAAAATACTTAAAATAGCTCAAAATGTTTTGAACATGGTAATGTTTTTCTCAGTAGATATAATTCTAATGGGGCTGCTGACCTCAAATTCACACCAGATATTGGTAACAACCCCAAGCATTCAACACATGCAAAGAAATATTAAATAAGTTTAACATGAATGTGTAATAAAGTGTAATAAAGTGAAATGATCCTTGGAATAAGTGTTGAAAGTGGCACCAAAGAGGCATAGAAGATAGCCAAAATCTAGGTTTGTATTTAATTAGCAAACCTTTATAACTGATGGCGTTTGTATTATTTCTCATGGTGACCCCAAAAAAAGCATCTGACAATGACAGAAGGCCTTCCCAAGCTGATCTGCATACAGATGGCTTTGTTTACATACATAAACTTTTGAATATTCCAGTGAGCCCCATTGGGGCCTATAAATATAAGTGGAAAGAAAAATGATTTCACTATAAGTCATCCAGGACCAGATACTCCTTGAAAGTGTTTTGGGACATTTATTAGAAGAATTGAAGATCAGAGAGGACAGAAGATAAATATCTGAAGACAATATGTGTGGAAAAACTGGGCATGAATCACTCATGGGCGACATGGTATTTCTCGTACTAATGATTAAATACATTTTAGAAAGCACGTTCATTACTTATACCTTCCCATTTTTATTTGGAACTTAATTGAAAGGCTTATTTAATGTCTTTGAATGTATGGATTTCTTGTATTTCCATTTCACACAGTGTAATATATTTGAAGTATTTATTTTGGTTGGAATTTTGACAATTATGGACAACTTACAGTCAATGAGAGCCCCAAAGTAATCAGGATATTGAATAAAAACACACTCTTTCTGTCTTAAAAAATAGAAAACTCACGTTCATGCCATGGCCCACGTAATCAAGGGTAAGACTTCTGCCTTCATAGTTATCAAGGAGACAGTTGACAGCTGACACAAAACCACAAAGGGTTATGCTAATGAATCTGACAGTTCACAGCAAGCTGTTTTAAAGCATATTAATGGAATGTTGAGTGGAAGGAAAAAATTATTGAAAAGTGCACAAGCGTGTTGGGTACGGGAAGCATGCAGGTTGTGTTGATACATTTGACTTGATCTTTGCAGATAAAGATAAATTTGCATATCATGCTAAATAAAGGCCCCAAAGTCTGGAGTGTAGAGGATGGAACGTTGTTACCTCTTGGTGTTGGTCCACTGTGTTTCATCAAGTTCAAAGTTGGTGCAGCTGTTAGTTGGAGACTTGCCACCTGCTCATGATGCTCAAGGTACCTGTGTCTGATTTAATTACCATGGTACCACTGTGCTTTGGTAGACTTCAATCTGTCCTGATGTAAATCCCAGAGACCACAATGCAGACGAGCTGAAAACAACCTGATTTTCCCCAACACCTCATTAGGGGCTGACTGCCTCCATGCCTTACGTTCTAGGAGCACCGACCAGGCATTAAGTGCAAACACTCTGCAGTACACAAACTTTTTATGTAGGTCTAGTTGATCTCCTGTAATATTGCAGTTTTCTGAGAAATTGGTTTTGGGGTTTATTAGCTTTCATTGAAACATTTCATTCTATGTGTGATAAGTGTATATGTTACATCTGAGTTTGACTTTTTTGAATTACTGAAATAAATAAAGTTTTCCATGATCTAATTTGTGATGAAGATTTGGCTGGAGGAAAAATGTAATTTTTCATTTCCCCCTCTACCGTCCTCATCATAAAAGCACATCCTGCCATTTACCAAAACAGGAAAAATATTGTTCTTGCTATTATAGGGTTTGTTATAGTGCCAGCCTTGTGTGCACCTGCTCTTATAACATCTAATTTATCAGCTCGGGGCCAGTGCGCGCACATCGTACTGCCATGGACACACGGAGGCGCCAGAACACTTAAAGCATCGATCCTGTCCTGGTATTGACTTGTAGCTCCAATTTCAAACCAGACGTGAAACTCATTCAGATGCCTCCCTCTTTCTCTCTCTGGAGCTCGTTTTTAGCTGCATGTCACTCAGTCGTTCAGTCAGTCAGTGGCTCCGCTCCGCTGCGCCTGCGCCTGTCTCTCCAGCTCTCCAAAACCGAAACGCGCCACCGCTACCGCCGCCACTGCGGGCATGACATTCTACAAGCAGTAGTGATAGTGGGTTTCCATCTGCTGGCTTTTGAGAGGACTTTTAAAGAAGGGGAGACGTGGAGACATAAAAGAACAGAGGGAAGAGATACATATCTGGCCGTGCCGTGCGTCGAGAGGAGTGGATGAGTCAATGGCTGGGGCACAGCCTGGAGTTCATGCCTTGCAGCTCAAGCCAGTGTCCGTGCCGGAGTGCCTCCGAAAGGGCAGCAAATTTATGAAATGGGATGATGTAAGTAATGGATAGACACATCAGAAGTATATATATATATATATATATATATTTAATTATGACGACATCTCTGCATAATTTCTATTCGCTTTATTTGCATGCACATGGCCCAATGTAGCATGTTACACAATCTGTAAGCGACTCATGCAACAACATAGCGGGTAGATTTATTTGCAGTGGGGACTGCGGTGACAGGGGCTCAGTGCTTTACCTTCATGCTTTAATCTAGGAATGCTGCAAGAATGCAGCACCCTGACATGCGCTTTGTTTACATCTTAATGTATTTGTAGGAGTACACGCGAGTGAGTGCACGTGCCTTTTCCAAAGCTGGTGCATCAATGAAATTGATATTTCACAGCTTATCTTGCTTCTGCTTGTTCTCTTTATTTTTGTGGGTTTATTGAAACACCAGCACTGTGCTTGATATGAAAAGACTTAAGATCAGTAAAATTTCAAACCGAATCACCTTTCTCAAGAAACAGATGAACACTCTCCTCTAATAATCTTGCACTGACTTCAGATGAAGCTGCCACTCTTCGGATTGAGTTCAAGTTACTGACATCAAAAGTAGAATTTGAAAGGGACCTTTGTTGTGATCCAGTTACAACCAATTTGAATAACTGTGCTTTTCTCCTCTTTCCTCATCCTGGGTGCAGGCCGTTGTGTACTGTGAGGATTTCCATGCAATTATGTATTTTTGAAACATGTTCGCTTTTCCTGGAATATTTTTTCCTCTAATAAAAACACCTTGAAATGAGCTGTAAGTGGTGGGGTACTTTAATTATTCGTGAAAGAAATCTGAAATTTGTTTAATTCACAGTTCATGTATACTTTATAGTGCCCTTAATAAATGATCTTGCTTTTAATTTATGGCCATCTTGAAATATAAATTCACGAGCCTCTTGGTAAAAATGCATGTTGTCTTATTTGACTCCAGGTGAGCCAAGCGCAGCACAGATGGATGAGGGTTTTAGAAGTGCGAATACAGTCAGTCCAGACGGCAGTGAGGAAATCGTGCACATTCGCAAACATTCCACTCTGTCAATCATCAGAGGACTTGTGAAACACTTTAATTCATTTGCCAAAGAGTGGTCATTCCATCAGCTTTGTCTTTGTTGCAATAAGGGGCGTCAAGTGTGAGTAGTTTCCTCAAACGGCCATGTTTGCAGCCTTTGGCACATGCAGCTGTATCTCCAGAGCGAAATGCCTGCCAGGCCTTTCCTGTGAAATACAGACATACCCACAGATACTTTCTCTGGGTCATTTCCATTTCCTTCCTGTGTCATTTCGTGGAAAGAATCACTGTGGAATAGGGAGCCCAATTAATGAATTGAAAGTGGACAAGAATTATATTAAATAATTTTTTTTTTCTTATCACAGCTTTGGGGTTGAGGCTTCTCTCCAATTTTTGTCCCCACATGGAATTGTGTAGGCCACACGAAACACGATATGGATGTGCCTCTTTCATTTATTACTTTCCTCTGATGTGGGTTTTATTTATCTATGCTTCTACTTTGCTGAAAATTAAATTTTGTGCTTCTCGCTAGGCGCGTGAATGATGTAGAATTTGTTCATGGTGCAGAAATCACATACGATAATATTATGTATGAACAGCAGCTATGATTTTATGGAAAAGCAGGGAGTATGAGAAACTGAGGTAAACTCCAGCGTAAGACTGTTGGGGGAAAGAAAGGACAATCCGATCACCTCTAAATTTTTGCCAAAGTCCCACAGAAAGGCGGAGGCGTGTTATTTGTTTTAACTAAGTCAATCAGATGTTTTACGTTTCTATTGAACTGTTTCAGTCATTTTAAATTAAACTGTTGACTATAATAACTGGGGCTGCACAGTGGCGCAGTTGGTAGAGCTGTTGCCTTGCAGCAAGAAGGTTCTGGGTTCAATTCCCAGCCTGGGGTCTTTCTGCACGGAGTTTGCATGTTCTCCCTGTGCATGCGTGGGTTCTCTCCGGGTACTCCGGCTTCCTCCCACAGTCCAAAAACATGACTGTCAGGTTGATTAGCCTCTCCAAATTGTCCCTAGGTGTGTGCATGGTTGTTTGTCTCTGTTTTGCCCTGCGACAGACTGGTGACCGGACAGGTGTACCCCGCCTCTCATCCGGAACGTGGCTGGAGATCGGCACTAACAACCCTCCCGACCCCACTAAGAGACAAGGGTGTAATGAAAATGGATGGATGGATGGACAATAATAACTTTCAAAAAGCTGTCATCAGTTCAGACAAAAGCAGAAACCTCATCATGATCAAAAAGAGCAACTTTCCTGTGATAAATTCAGTCTTCCTGTTATCTGCTGGAAGTATTACTCTCATTATCCCATTTTACAAAAACGTTTTAATTCAAAAAGCTTCTTTTATCTAACAACGTTTAAACACTGCACTTCCTTTAGTAATGTCTTTCACATTTTAAAGCATTTTTGTCATCAGGATGTGATGCGGCCATGATGTATTTACTAATCAGTAATCAATATCTGATGAGTAATTTATTGATCAGGATTTGAAGCTAAAAACTAGTCAATTTCTAGGTGCACCTCTACTGATAAATGGAGGCCAAGACAAAACCTAATTTGTCATTATGATTTGTATATATATATGTATATGTATATATATATATATACACCACACACTGCTGGATCAGTTAAAAGGTTACTTTGGAACCATCCCCATTTTTCGTATGATGCACTCTGAAAAAGATCTTATCTGTCTGCACAAGGGAGCTTAAAATCCAGTGAAAGTAGCTGGATATGTCATTAGGAGACAGACCAGAAATGTGCAGAACTCAAATCTCCTCAATAACGTTCCCCCTTAGGTGAGCGCTAATGGCACAGATGCTTCACTAAAAAAACAATGACAGTCTCTCTTGCCAGGAAAGACCTCAGGGGGTGTACGTTTGTCATTCATTCTGCCCTTTGTTTGATAAAAATAAGACCACAGCTTGCTAGGGATGTCCAGACAAATGACAATAAAAAAAAGAAAAAAAAAGAAAAAAGCTAAACTAAAAGCAGATGGGAAATGTTCATTCTTGGCTCACCAGAAACAATAGACATTTGTTGAAAACAAAAGGAACACACAACAGTTGTTTTTTTTTTTGTTTTTTTTTTGAAAAATGAAACGCAATAATACAAAACCACCGGAAGTTTCTGTGTGTGTTTTTTTTTCAGTCCCAAGAGAAAATTTTCACTTAGAGCCCATAATAGCTTAATGTGTTTGTTATGGTGGCCATGGAGAGTTAAGACATTTAGAAGCTGGTGAAAATGACTGCTCTCACAT
Organism: Girardinus metallicus; assembly: GCA_903067095.1. NCBI lineage: Eukaryota > Metazoa > Chordata > Actinopteri > Cyprinodontiformes > Poeciliidae > Girardinus > Girardinus metallicus. The sequence continues at coordinate 13,897 of CAEGAE010021453.1, read as the reverse complement.
CATTAGGTTGATTCCCAGAGCTCACAAACCATCCTTTAGTCCTTCCACTAACATCAGAACCAATCCATCAAATGCCACATCCTGTCCTACTGCATAAATGCTTGAACTGGTTTAATGGAAATGCGAACTTTTTCACGAAAATTTGTTGATCCACTTCATTACTAATTCATTGTCTAGGAATCACTGATGTGTTTATTGAGTGCAGGACATGTATACTTGTCTGTAAAAGTGGAGTTGGAGGAACTAAAAGGCAGACAGTGACTTTTATGAAGATTTTATGTAATAGAGTAACAAAAATGAGTATATCGGGAGAATGAAAATCTAAATAGTGATGGTTCTTTTATCCTGATGCCCCCCCAAAAAACTTGCAGTGCAACAGGCTGTCTTCAGAGGTCAGCTAATTACAATATTTGTTACAAAAATGTAACACTTCACATCCACTTGAGCTTACCATAATAAAATTTCATGGTGACAGCTTCATGTTGTGGAGATGCTTCTAGGGACAGGGAGGCTTGTCAGCGTTGATGGAAAGATAGTTGGAGCTAAATACAGGACTAAACCTGTTGAAGGCTACACAAGACTTTGCCAATGGTGAAGTTTTACCTTCAGCTGGACAACAAACATAAACACATAACCGAAGTTAGATCTTGAAATGTTGTGGCCTATTTAAAGTCCAGACTTCAATGCAGTTGAAAACTGCATTTCGTAATAAATATCGAAACAAGACATATAAATTTGCACTTTCCTATTCATAATTTTCTTTCACCATTCACAATTTTCTGCTACTCTGTATTTTTCTATCACCTGCAGTTTCAAATAAATAATTGGGGTGGTGGATATAACGCACCAACAAATAAAAGAAAAAGTATGAATAGGTTTGCATGCCAACATAAACGCTAACATAAAGCGGGGTGTTCTGCCATCGCCCCATGCAGGCTTTTCTCACTCAGTCAAGCCTAAAAAGATTGTGCAATCATGCGTTCACAACCAAAACTGAGACTTACGAGTCTTTGTTAGATTTCAAGTGAATGTTGAGCTGCCGTAATGAGCATCCCTATAGCAAATGCTTCTCACAAAACACTTTACCAGCTCTAACTCAGAACATGTCATTCATTCACTTTTCACTCAGTTCTTTTCTTCCTGTATTCGCTTTCCCTCTAACCTCCACATGGATCTTAGTATTGCTCAGTCACGGAGTAAGTGTGTGATTTTTCTACGATGTTTTATTCTGTTGAAGTAATTTTATTTCAACACAATAAAATTATTTATTATTGTTCTCTGTACCACAGTACAGTTGGATGTGAGGCCTACAATCTCCCAGTCAAATGGTTTCATGATAGGTTGAACTTTAAGTGGCATGGGGTCACACAAATAGATATGTGTACCACATTCTCACCATTAGCTCTGCCTCCAAATGCTGTGCTAGGGACCTCATTAGTTGCCTCATGAAGACACTTTGAAGATTTTGTTGCTCCGTGCAGCAAATATGGTTTGATGTCCCGGATAACACAGATATGTCTGATTGAAGAGGACAATATGCTGCTGTTCAGCTGAACTGCTGCCACAATACGTTGCTGAAAAAAAAAAGGGCAAAGCTTCCTTCTTTTTATAGCGGCATCCAATAATATCTGGCGTTGCCATGTGCGCCTCGGGGTCAAGCTGTCTGTGAAACATGGGACCGTCTTTATGTAGAAGCTGTGGGAAAGCATTTCCCCTTTGCAAGAAGGGAAAATGATAACATCAGCTGTAAAACAACCTGCAGCCATGAATGCAGCCGCAGCAATTACACTCACATGCCAGTGAGCTGGTCATTTGTGGCAGTGCCTTTTCATGAATTGAAAGTACCCTATAAGGAAAGGATTGTGCGACATAAAGTGCAACATAAACAGCGGTTTTAATGTCATTTCAGACTCTGAAATGCAAGTTTTGTTAGAGAAAAAAAAGCATGCTTTGATGCTAACAGGAAAATTAACCGGTTTACCCCAGGGAATATTCCGTCATATGTATTTGCGTATAACCCACAAGAGGGATGCAGTGTTACATGGTGACACACTGATTGACTCCAGGTGTCTTGTCTTTCTTACTACAGGATTCTACCACTGTGATCCCTGTGACTCTAACAGTCGACCCCAAAGGCTACTTCCTGTACTGGATTGACCAGAACAAGGTAAAACACCAGCTTTTAAGTCTGTTGAAGGGTTTTTAGTCTGAATCTTGACCTTCATGCTTACGAAGCTGCAAGAAAACAACGTTCTTCTATGACGTTTATATAACATTTAGTTATTATTGCAAAGTAGCAAAAGAACTGTGTTGAGAAAACTGTTTCACTCCGAGTGCTTAACATGACACCTGTGGGAATACTCTGTTGTTTTGTGCCTTCAGTCATTACTGAAAGACACCAGGAGCAATGTTGTGGAAATAACCTCTGTCTGATAATGCGAATGTTGATGTGACAAAGCACTTCCTTCTAGCTTACTTTGGTAAAAGTGGGCATAATTTGCACTACTCCTGGTTTGTTCTGTTTATTTGGTTATGCAGCACAGCTGTTGAGCTCAGGGACTCGATTACTTTAGTGATTTGAACATAGATCTGCTTGTCCAAAGCCTCCAAACAGCTTGATAGACATAATGTGTTCCTGTTCTATTTATGTGTAGAACTTTATCAGCAGTGTTAGTCTGGCAGAGACTAATTAATAGCAAGAATTGATTTGATGCTTTCCTAGATGAGCATATTTTACTGCAGTGATGGCAGAGCACAGACAGGAGTGCTGACCGAGACTTAACCTCAGCACACAAGGAGTCTTCTAACTCCTGCTTTGTAACAGGCAAAGGATGCGATTAAGTTGCCAGCCTAATGTAAATAATACACTGTCTGTGGAAAAAGAGGCAGTGTCTGCAGGGAAAGTGAACGGTTCTATTAAGCAGTTAACAAGGGAAGAGAGCAAGTGAGAGATAAACTGAGTGTTACGCGCTAAGAAAATTGAGAGAGGCTGGGACAGGTTGGCATTAGTTCACTATTATTTCCTGTCCCTCCATTATGAGGCTGGGAGTTGGAATGATGAGGCTTTTGCATCAATGTGTCTGGATCCGCTTGTGTGTATTTATGGATGTAGATGTCTGCTCAGTTTCCCAGCACTGAGAACAATCCTGCCTCACACATAATATCTCAAGCTGATACCAAGCAAAGCCTAGGTAAAACTCTATTAGGGCATAAAGAAAGGCATCCACTATCTTGCTTTGTGCCACTGTGTGTTTGTATGCGTTTGTGAAGATGCCTTGTCTCATGTGTTTGCTAACATTTATTCATTATGGTATTAGACATCTGTTCAGCAGACCGATTTAAGCAAGCTGTAATGTTCTGTCCAGTTGTTACTGGTGTTTGTGGTGGCCTGCAGAGTAAAAGCATTCCTTGGATTCTTCAGAAGCAAAGCAGAACTGTACTCAGTGTGCCAACTGCGCTGACTTTTAAACTGTCATTACCACTGATGGATTTAGGTATTTCCTGTACTTAATGTTTTACTGTGTAATGAGCTTCTTGAAGCAGCACTCATTTAGGGCTTCGGCAACCAATGTGGTTCCAGTGCTAAACCAAACCTGATGCTAGAGTGTGAAAAAAAAGTTAGGAGCTACAGTCATTTTCCACTGCTAGATAACCAGCTTGGTGCTAGACCACTTTGTCACTAAAAATCTTTCTTCCAGTGGTCATGACTTACTAAAACGGGGGTACAGTGACAATGTAAGTAATGTAGGTACTATGTTTCACCTATTCTAATATTTAGAATATGGGTTGCCGCTATTATTTTTGTCATTTAGTATGATTTGCATTCATACATGGGATCCTCAATCCTAGATTTGAGGACCAAGTCTGGTTTTGAAGATTGTTTAAAATCCTGATTGGTAGTTTAATACAGCAGCGCAAGTGGATATTAAACACACAGTTTTAGGCAGGATTTATTGACTCCAACTCTTGCTACTGAAAGACCTTGCAGTGTTTAGAATTTTAAATGCAAACACTGTTTATAGAAATATCTGAGTGCAGCTCTCTGTGGTGCCAGTTACACGTACAACTCTGTGTTTTTACTGATTGTCAGAACTGATATGGTTTGTCTCAATATGCAAAAGTGAGAGCAGTCAGGGCTGAATATTTTTAACGCGTCTAAGATACAATTTTTTTTCCCCTCATCTGTCAGTTTTGTTTTTAGATGTTCAAACTGAATTTGTCAAAAAAAATTTTTTTAAACATCCGTGAAGTCCATGACTGAAATAAATCTAAATCTTTCTTTGGATGTGGTGGCGGACATATTTCAAGTGACTCCTAAACATTTATTTTGGTCTGGCCCAGCACAGAGTTGGTCCCAAGACAGGACTAGTTTTGTAGTGAAAGTTTGATGGTTACTTTTCTAAACCAGCACTGGAACCAGTTTGGCAGGAAAAAAGTCCCATTCCCAAACTACAGAGTTGTTTAAATGTTTGAATACTTGTTCCTTCTCTGTGAGAAAAGCCCTTTTTAGTTAATGAACATATTAATGAAACATGGAATATTAGTAATGGACACTTGCCAGAACAAGGCTTTGTTGACCCTGTTAGAAACATTTAGCACACAGTTTTCTGATTTAAACACAAGATTTTAAACAAAAAAAAAAAAATATTTCTGTTCCTATGGTCTCACAGTAAGTGAGGCCTTCCAAGATTAACATGTGTGGCAATGTAAATGAGTAATTAATCAAAATTTTTCATTAAACAAAAACAAGAAAAAAAACACAGCTCTGAAAACATGATTGTTCGCGGATCGATTTTAAATAATATAATATCACAGCATCGTACCTTCACCCACTTGTGCAAGAAAGGAACTTTAGATTCACATTTGTATGCGTCCTGATAATACTGATCACAAAATAGATTAGCAATAGGTGTTAAATATTTCTTAATTTTTCTTATGTCTTCTCCCATCTCTGATCTTCAGTTCACAATTCAAGGCTAAGCGCTTTTCTTAGTTTCGGCTTGCTACTTTTGTTATATTTATTGTTGGTAAATAGTCTTTTTCTTTTTAATATCGTGGTATTCAAGTATTCTGTGGTAATTCATATGGAAGTGTAAAAACACACATTTATCCAGCCATTATATGACTTTTCAGGGAACTGTAAAGGAAATGTAGGTAACCTGTCAATGGCAGCAAGTCACCACAAAGAGCCTGGATCTAATGATAAGCTTAATTTGATTTTCATGTCCCTCCCTTCGCTATTGGACTCTTGCCAAAACAAAACGTCTGACAAAGCTGGTTCTGTTGTGGGAAATTCAAATGCAGTGGTCTGATGTAGCTCCAAGGTGTTGCACTTTCTCTGCTTGGTTACAGGTGTAAACTATTTAGAGCTGAGTGCAGTGCTAGCCGTGTTGTTATGCTTCACACTGCTAAATTTTCTCTCAGGACACGGCTATGTAAATTATTCCCGTCATAAATTTCCCACTTTTGCATGTGTTTGGTTCATAGTTCATTTGGACAGCTTCTTTCTAGTTTCTGCAGGTTCTCTTTCGTCTTTTGAAATACTGGCTTCAATAAACATTTTCACAAATTCACAAGTGGAAAAAGCAAATAGATAGTGTCCAGTCACACATACGGAGTGTATTAACAGCCTTGTGTGTATTCACAGATAATAATTTTCTCAGTTATTAATACAACTCATGTTTTTTTTTTCCATCATAAAGAAGTCGTTTTAAGTTGGAAAACCAAGAACAGGAATATTTTTGGGGGCCAGTGTTAAGAACTTAATAAAATACTTCCTTCCTTTTGGCCTTTCTGCTTCTGTGGCTGAAAAAAGAAACCCTCTTGATATTCTTTTAATGCCTTACTGCTCGTTGGGGAACTAATATCAACGTTTAAGTTACTTTGGAGTTTTTAGATGAAGTTAGCCTTTTCCCCTTTTTTATGTAAGACTATTTAATATAACTGAGAAGTGTTTAAATGGTATTGGTGTCAACAGTCTGTCAATGCAGAGATATCAAAGGATTGTCTATTAGACCCATTTCATGAAGCACTTTGCATTTAAAGTGATATCAATAGAAAAGTCTTAATATTTAGCTTGCGTTACTGTTCTAAAGATCAGGTACTATTAAAATCCATTTGTACACTGTGCCATTAAAAATTAATGACACACACACTCACCCCCACACACACAGAACATGCCCCAAAATTTATATACCATTTCACTATTGTGGGGAATTAACTTTGCCTGACTGTAGTTGTTGGTTTTATATCCTTTAATATTAAAAACTATGTTTAAACTGCTTTAAACAGTGTTCTTCAGGGTGTACCTGTACTAGGTTTTTACCTAATCTTTTTTTTTTTTATTCCTTAAAAAAAAAAAAAGGAATATTGCGATACTTTTTTTCTTTCTCAGTCATCACTAACCAGGAGTTGCTATTTTCTATGTTGGGTGTCATCTTGGCCAAATCCATTCATCTGGCCAAATATATTATCAGAATACAAAATGTAAATGCACGGCGCTCACAATATGTTGATATACCACAAATTACATCAGGATTGTCTTTTGTGGCTTTGACACAAAAGACAATCATCACACATTGTCACTGTGATAAGGATTTCAGTTTGATTTATTGTGCAGCTCTAAAATGTGTATAAAGCATTCATCCAAAACCAGCAAAAATTTGCTAAGAACAAAATCCTTGCACTTCATTTTTATCTGCATTTGAAGGCGCATTCAATTTCTTTTATTGTTTTATTACATCGTTGCAGTTACAGTCATGGTAATAAGAAGAAGTCTTTTCTTAGATATTCTGATTCAGCTCAAGTGACCGCATTTATACACACCGTTTTTAAGATGGACACTCATATTTAGCTCAACACTTGACAGAGGCTGCTGTAAACCCAAAGTCCTCCACTCGTTTAGAATCACGCTGTGGTAATGTCAGGCACGAACAGGTGGCTGCACAGGTTAAAAATACATTCGTACGTCTAGTGGTTGTGGCTGCTTTTAGTGGGAGGAGCAATACCACACTCAGAGGTGGAGTGACTCAGTTAAATTAACAGCCTTTTAGTTTAGTTGCCATGGTTGCCTTGTGACAGCATACACCTTGAAAATGTCACAATCTCTCTCTCGTCGCCTGCTCATATTCTGAGGAACATTGCCACTTGGAAACTGATATCATTGTTTCCGTCTGCATGCGTGTGTGCGGGTGTATGCGAGTGTGTATATCCCACTAAGCAGGCTGTGGTTGTAACAAAAGGTTAAACACCTTCTCTCGGGAGATTTATGTTTCAGGAGTGTGCCAATTTCAGGACGTTCCCTTGACAAGCACTCAGCGTATGGCACTGAATGATGTTCAGAGGTGAAACACAGGCCACCCTGGGCCAAAACCAGACTTACACAGTTGGCAGCTGGTATGCGACGGACGACTCGGAATGAAGCTCCAATTGAGCTAATGCGCAGCAAGAGTCCAGCCCTTTAATACACACTTGAACAAAACCACACACCTTTTCCTCCCAGCTCTGTCATAGCAGAGCTCACACATCTGTTTTTTACCCACACAGCAATTTTCCGTGATTACAGAGGCTGCTGCTCCTCCACCTCCGTCAGCAACTATATGGGGTTGAGAGACAAGGTATAAATCTGCAGCCAATCGACTGAAAGTGAATTGTGGCCTCTGCCAAGTTATAGCTGGACACACAAAGGCCATATTTCACCTGTATCGGTAGCGAGAGAAAGGGAGTGAGTGTGGGTGAGAAATATTAGGGAGATGAATATGACAAAGCTCTTAGAAAAGAAATATCATATTTCACATTTTGGTGACATTGGTTAGTCTGACATTGTATTTTCAGAATGACTGGATCAAGTACTTTAAAGCTACTAGGACTACATTTAAAACCTCCTCTGCCTTTTGTAGCTCAGTAGTTAGTTACTAATGCTTGTAGTTACGTTATTTGAAATAACAGGTTGTGGTTGTATTTTTCCTTGTTTGTAATGACATTATTATTTTGGCATTGCATAGTTGATATTAACCACACCCAAACATTAAGTAACAGTGTTGTATTGGGTTGCTGTGTTTACAAACCGAGACAATACTTACACCCAATACTGGATGAAAAGTATTCAATCTTGAACATAAAAAAAAAATAATTAACTGTATCCCACCAGATGAAAATAAAATGATTCCCTATTATAAGTACAGTGAGAACCTGAAATCTGAAGAAGGTTAGAAGAAACACAAAACTTCAAATTGTAAAGCATCTTACTTTTGCTAAAATCACCTTTTCCAATATGTAGCTTCCTATTACTGGTCTTTAAATGAGAATTTAGACAAGACAATTTTTTCAGTTTTTAGTTTTACATAGAATCGCTCAAGTCTCCCATTATGTTTTATAATAAATACTGTATGACATCAGTTCAGAAGTCATTGGATGCAGTTGAAACTCTAATGCTGAACTATGGCAGCTAGTCTTCAACTTTTTATTTAAAAAACACATTATAATCCAGTAAAATGGGGAGAAAAAAAGATTTAATGTCTTAGAGTTTAGTATCGGGTTTAGTTTTCTGAACAAAAACACTCTAAAACAAATGTAATTTAATGTCTTTGCAGTGAAGAGCTGAAAATTTAGATAGCTCGTCATAATGCTGGCTCTCGCATTACAGCTGTGATGAGCGAAAAGCCATTTTGAAAAATGCAGAATCAAAAGCAGGGAAACATTATCAAACGTTTTAGACCGAACACTTCCTGAGTGCCTTAAGCAAGCTTTGTTTGCGTCACACCTTCTCCCTGAATTCAGATTAGGAGCTTTCTCCTCTATTGGGTTGTTGAACAATACATGCTCAAATAGGCAACCACACAGAAACACTTTTGAGAAGGACAAGACTTTGTTTGCAAAACCTTGTGCTGCAGCTGCATAAGGGAGTCTTTTTTTTATGCCAACTTAGAGTCCTTTGGCTGATTAAACGGTTCCCATTGCCAAAGTTGTTCAATGTGATTCCCAAAGCTTCAGCAGAGTCTGCCACGGTAACAGAAACAAAGGTGTTGCAGCAGTCAAGCAGCTCAGACTTGGCAGCAAAGAACAGCACCAACAGTAAGACACCGAATCCAAGTAATAACAGGAATCTGTTATCTCCTAACTTGAAATTACTAACATTGTTTTTGCCTCTAACATTTATGGAGCTTAGTGTTGATGACTAGAGATTTAAAAGGTGAGATAGAATAAAAAGAATATTTTGACTTTCATATTAGGTATTTCCATGTGGGGACTGAATTTATCTAGAAATTATCCATCACAATAACCTGTAGCTCTAAAGCACAAGCTGCAAGAGAAACCTTCCTTCGTGTCATGCATAATAAAAATCAACCCTTTTCCAGACAAACAAAATTAGACTCCTAAAATTAAATCAGCCGAGCCATTTTACAGGTTTATTACATAAATAGATCATATTTCTGGATTAGAGGCCTGTTTGTTGTAAGACAACAGCTTGTGTTAGTCTAATTAAGCATAACATATTTGGCTGCTTGTTTAAAAACGACAGAAGAATGAAGAGGTTGATTAATCCTCTCAATATCTCATGAGTCCAGGTATTTATAACATTTACACTGGCCTGTTTCTACACCACTTATTCATAGATAGTCTCTGGCATGTGGATTCATGTCAAACCATCACTCTTCACAAAGATTGCAGTTTGACTTTGTCTGCTAACAACTGATGCTCTATAATGACAGAAAAGCCCACTGTGAGGCAAGGGAAAAAAATGAAAAAGAAATAATTAAATGAGAAAGTCTGACTTGATTCAGATGCAAACAACTCTCATAAACTGTGTCTTTTCTGGATTATAGCATCTGTATCTGTGGAAAATCCTCTCTTGTAATATAAAATGAGGACGCCTCACTGTTTGCACTGCAAGGACTTTTAGATCTTGCTCCATGAAATGCGTGGTTAACAGTGATTACAGTAAATTCATTCAGCTGAAAGGTCTGACACACTTCCATTGACTCCATTTTTTTGTTTTAGTTTCTTCTTATTGTCTAGTAAAAGCTGATTACCAAGTCAGCTTTTATTAAAAACTGTTAAATATATGCCAAGACTTAAGCAAACTTGTTTGGTTGTGTGAATACAGTATTAAAGGAATACAACTATTTAAGTTAAAAGCCTACAGGGTTCTAGGAACCCTGTAGAAAGTAAATAAATTAAACCAACATAAACTTTCAAACCACATCCACGTACTAGCAAGGCTCAACAGTCTGTGCCCAAGTTTGTAGCTTTCACACTGAAAAAAAATCCCCCTTGATTTGAATAGATTTAAATGTGCAACGGAGTCCAAGCTGCTCCTGTCGCTGTTGATTATAAATTTGCATGGCAGAGACAGAACTGATCTGTGAGCAGAGCCCTACATTACCAGTCAATGTCATCCTGTACGAGGTTGTTTCCTCGTTGCTTCTTCTTTGCTTTATTGTCCTTCTGCGGCTGTTGTCTTGCAGTTTCAGCCAGCTAGTATTATAAATACAGGAGTAGTTGTAAATAATAACTTAAATCACTGGAGCTGTTAAATTTTTCCTGAACAAGTCTCACTCTAATCCTTATCTGATATTTCAACTTGTTTTCAAGCTATGTCTCAAGGCATGATGTAAAGCCCATGAAGATGTATTGTAAATATAGGGATCTGCATCTCAGAAATGGAGAAGGGTTTTCAGGTTTGGGTGTGGATGCTGGGTCTTTTGTCCTGTGTGTCTCTCACTCAGTGAATTACACAACCGTGCCTGGAAAAGTGTGTATTGCAGAGCCTGACATGTCTGATGCGTTTCTTAGTATTCATGATTTTGTCCACTATTTTCTTACAAACTCTAAGTCCTTCACTGGATTTATACTAAGAATAAATTACTCATTAGTGGTTAGTCAGTTGCACTGGATTTCATCTAGTGCTGCTAAAATGAATGTGATAAGATTTCATATTACACATTTAAGATCTTTATTTGAAAGCCATGCTTCACATCCTTTTCACTTGATGGTAAAATGAGAAAGTTCAAAGTAGTGTGCACTTTTCTAAGGCACTGTACTTTCTGCATTCATTGTAAGTTCCTGGTATTGATCTGTCAAAACAAAAACCTCAACAGCAAAAGTAGGGGTGCAAAGGTCTATCGGTGCCGATTTCCTTAATTTTGGGAGATCAGCGATCGGCCTATTTTTATAAATGAAGCCGTTCTTATCCACTGATGTTTTCAACCTCGGCGAAGATCTAAAATTCAACCACTGTGCTTTTCTTTTCTCTCATGGGAGAGGTTTGACTGACAAACCGGCCGGCCAGGTCATGTCTGCACATTTACAGAGGCTCTTTAATAGTCACCCCATTGTTGCCAATTCAGCAACTTGCTTGATGTATTGAGCAACATTTCAGACAAAAAACTGGTATGGGTCAAAATTGGAATCGGTAAGTTAGGTTTTTTTAAAAGATCGGTAAATGGCGATCTGCCAAAGAACTGCAATCGGTGCACCTCTAATCAAAGGTCCTTTGGTCATGACTAACTTCAAGTTGAGTAAATTTCAGTTTCTCCAATAATTACTTTTGGTTTTCATTGTGATGAGACACACAGATGAAATAAAGAAGGGCTGTAAGACGTAACGCTTAAACATTTATAATTGGGGCTGTCTGCTATAAAGTGTTGGAATGGCAACAACATTAGTAAATATTGTAACAATATTAGTTGCGATATGTCTATTTTCTTCTTTTCTCTTTCTTTCTCATCTGGCCATCCATCACTCTGTAGCCTTTAGCAGTTTGGACAATGTAATTTGTTCACTGTGAGCATCTGCTGCTGTGAGACAGTCTTAACTTTCAACATATAGCATTAAGATACCACTTTATAATACTTGGACTACATTAGCCAACAATTACTCCAAACAGTCCTTTCCAACATGATTATTGCACACACTGACATTGCGATGACGGTATGTTTGAAATATATTGTGCAGCCCTACATCTTGATGCAGCTAGCTAAAAGATACAAGAATCCTGTAAGGTTTAATTGTTCCATTGTCCTCCTGCTACTCCTACCTACTTAAAGCAATAACCAAGCCCAGTTGCTATGACAATCCAGCAGCTTGTTTTTCGTAACACCCCCTCCCGGCAAGGATTTTACTGCCATCCCTGCTCTAAACCAGGTGGCTGTTTTCCTCTGAGAGTCCTTTCAAATTAAAGCATTCAGTGGAAAGACTTTAAAGCCTAGATCAAACTTCCATTCTCTTTTATCTGATGCTTTGATGGAGACCTTTAATGGCTTCTGTTGCTCATCAGTTTGTTTTGTGTTAATGTGGCTCTCAAAACTTAAAAAGAAACTTTAAATGTGTACCCTGCTCATTTTTCAATTAAAACAAGTATCAATGTTCTTTCTCTTTTTCTTCACGGGTTTTAAACTAAGCAGAGAAACAAATGTTCCCCGTTTTGTTACGCAATTTGGTTTTCCTTTGTTGTAATTGAAACTATGCAGTGTGGATCACACTTCCATCTCAGTAATTAATTTCTTCCATTCTTTTTCTTCTCAGTTTTCATCTGCGCTGTTACAGGGAAAGAGATGAAAAATTGAATTGAAGGAGTTTTGTCGTCAGAACCTTATACTTTAAATTATCCACACTTCTTCTGCAGGAACCCTTAGGGAAATTCATCATTGATGTTACTACTGTTTCTTACCAGTATAATTTGCTGCTTTTGTGTTCGTACTATGGGAAAGATCTAATAAAGAAGAAGAAACCCAATTTTTAGGAGCGTTTAAAATTCCAGAGCTTCTATAAATGGTATTACGCATTAATCTGGGCGCATCTTCAGATAAGTCAAGTGTCAGTATGAGTCTGACCACCTGGCTAAATATTACATTAGCATGACACTTTGAATTTATTAGCCATCAAAACAGTCCTTTGCAATATGAATATTGCACACACTGACATTGCGATGGTGATATTTTGTGGTATATTGTGTACCCCTTGATGAGCTGTTTCTGTGTTTCATCTTCATTTATCTTTTTGTCTGATCACTTGCTTAAATGACTTTTGGGAACAGCATTTGACCAGAGGAGTGAATGTGAACGTTGTGACACAAAGGCTATTTCTGATGGGTTCTTCAACATAGTAAAATCATCAGATGGATGGATGTTGTTCTTCGCTTGAAAATAATCTAGATATCCCTGGAGATACCAGGGATAATTCCCATCATTCTCTTCTGGGGATGGAAAATGAGCTTTTGGTCAGTTCAGTTTGTCGATATAGTTCAAACAGTTTTATTTCTTTACGACTCTTTTCTATGGACCTCATCAAAGTCTAGGAGACAAAAACTCAGAAGCTCTAGCAGTGGGTTCCATCAAAAACATAGATTTGCAATAATTTTGTGTAGATTCACAGTAGATGTTTTGTTTAACGAGAGTAAACCAATCATAGGTGTCCTACCTACGTACGTGCTTTAGATCTGTGTATGCGTAAACACTCCAGGTGTAAATGGTTGCATTATCCTCGCAGTTTGTCACTAAGCACTGCAGGAGTCTGCTAATGACCCATCCTTTTAAATCAGGTGGATTCAAGCAGTGAAGCATCTAACAGAGGATAATCAGTGGTAGGAATTGCTTAACACGGCATAGGGAATGTGTAGTCTGTGTCCTGTAGCGTCAGCAAAATCACAGTTATGTCTCATATAAAAGTCTTAAATTGGAAACTACAATTTTGTGTAATTTTGTTCTGATTAAATTGAAGATGCTTTTATTTGTAAATCATTGGGGATTGACAATAGCTTCCTTGTTTGTTTTGGAGTTAAAATGGGAAAAAAATAAATTCCAAATCAATTAAACTTGAACAATAGACCTTTTTCACGCTTCCGCGTTTTAAAGCGGATGTGGGGTTTGACAACTTCCGGTGGCTATAGCGTTAGCAT